>JASAND010029548.1:0-19762 GCA_030248195.1 Trissonchulus latispiculum | reverse complement strand
TGTAGTGCTTGCAGTGAAATGAAACTTCTGAATTTATTGACTTAGGCCTCTAAAGTAGCTGCACTGGATTTAGAGCACTAACAGCGGTGCGAACAGGCGAGAGACTCTGGGTCACCTCTTAAATCCTTCAGATCAAGTAGCCTGGTTTGGGTCTACCCAATCTGGGATTTGTCCGCGTTAGACCGTGAGTTCGAACCTCCAAGCTCCGGTTTCCGTTCAAGGTCAGTACAGGTCTCGTGAGCAACTGTTTAACAGAAGCCCACTCTTTTGGAATCTTTAATTCGCTATCACAACTTTCAAAACTAACTTAACTACTAAACAAGACTGGATGCCACACTGATAAATCCTGCCTAAGATTCTAATCAAAGCTGCTCTGTACCCTAAGATCCTAATAGGAAGAACCACAGAACCTATAAATTTTAGGGTTTAATGTACAAGAATTATAGGCAGACGAAATAGGAATGATAAGATACAGACCGTAGGTAATGTAGAAGATAAGGTACAGCACAAGAGTCATCAACTGTCCAAACTGATACAAAATACAACAAACAGTTACTGAGTAATGAAAGGATACACTGCGCACAAGATATTACTAAACTGCAAACGAATACTCAATAACTTCAATAAGCGCACACAGACAAACACAGCTAATAACTGATTCCTAAGGCTCGTACCTATTTATTAAACCTAAGCAAAACTAGACCAGGATGATAACCCAGACCTAACCAGCAGTCTGACCTACGAACTGTCCCTACAGTAAAAGTTTTACAGAAGAAGCCTGGAAGAATTTGAACTTAGATTAAAACTCGAAAACTACAAAGTTAAGAATGAACTAGTCTTTAATATCGAGTCTGGTTTCTGATAAATACTCACTATACTAAATCCCTAACTACCAAGATATCGAGTGGGTCCGCCTATCTGCTTATGGTGCCCGATATGCTTTTATTTTAATGGATGCAGTTAAGCTTGCACAGTTTCCACCCTTCCCGGGCACTAAATATTAGTTCTGACTGCCCACTCGGCAGACAACCAGACGCTAATATCCTACTTCCTGCCTAAGGAAGCGGCCAACAGATGCTTCGCACGAATTTTAGAAAGAAGTTTAAGGGCTTTTAGATTTCCCCAAAAGGTTCGAAATTTAGATTCACAAGATTTAAAGAGACAAGAAAACAGAGAAAACAATAGCAACGACAAAAGAATGCATAACTGTTTTTAAGAGTTCAAAAGTATTCAAATTTATTCTTCTTTCTTCTTCCTTGGGGATTCCCCGACTCAGCCCACAACCGAAAGTTTGACTGGTCTTGCAACAGACCCTCAGAGCCGTGAAGCGGCTGGAAGTTCGCCAAGGACAGCTGTTGATGATCGGTCAGTCGTCTGGTCAAGGGAGCAAGCCTCAACCAGGGGGGAGTAGCAGTGCACGGCAAAGATGACAGATAAGTAGCAAGTGGGTGTCGGACAAATCACCCTTAGTAGATAGCAGAAGATCCAAAGGGTGTCGGACAAATCACCCTGACTACAGCAGATATGTGCACTCCACCCTGCCCCTGGCAGACTGTTTATCCCGGTCAAGAAAAAGAAAGAAAAAGTTACTAAGTTCTGACGCAGCACCTTTGTTTCCTGGACCGCAGGAACTGGAGACAGAGAGAGAAGGAGAGAGAGTTGGATCCAAAGAATTGAGAGGGCCAGGGATCAGGATGAATGTCACACCGGCGGCGATGCAATGATAGGATCGGGGGTCCAAGATCTCAGGAACTGGGGATTAGCAGCAAGACCGGCGGCACTGATGGGCAGCAGAATTTATCCAGGCAGGCCAGGTTAAGGCAGGGCGGGGCTAGGTTCAACCTGAATCAAATGGGTTAAAACCGTTAGGATCTTTCAGAGAAAGATCCTAACACGATATTTCCTGGGTCCAGGAATAATCCCTAAGAAGCTGAGATGTGAAGTTTGAAGGGTGAGTAAAATTGTGTGAAAGTTTGAGAATGCGTTCTGTGGTTAAAATTGAAGAAATTTTAATTGAAAGTGAATTTTGGGGACTTTTGGGAGAGTTCCCAAAAGTCCAAGCTTCTTAGTGGATTTCCTTTCGGAAATCCACGCGACCCAGGTAATATCTAAGCATAGATATTACAATTTATCAGAATCATTTACAACAGTAGACAAAATAATTTAATTTAAGGGAAAATTCTCAGGGGTGTTTGTGGAAAAGACCTCTGGGTCCTGTTAAAATCTCAGAGGCGATTCCCAGAAAAAGAGGGAATCGCCTTTAAAAAACTAGGGAATTAGAAGAGAAAAAAGAGGGGGAGGAAACCCTAAGGTGGGAAGTAAACCTAAACCCCCTCCTAATCTAACCCCAAGAAAAATTGACAAGGGGCTAGTGTTAATACACTAGCCCCGTTCCGGAGTGGGGGGAATTTTGGGCATAGTAACGCCCTATATAGAAAAACAAGGGGGGAGTGTAGGGAGAGGCCAAAAGCGGCCGTACACGACGAGAGACAAGGTAAGACTGAGGTGCAAAACAAGTCTACCTGTCAATCATGACAATTTCGGCAATCATTCGTCTGATTGGCCGAAATTGTCCTCCGCGCAAAAGGCGCGCACTTAAATGATTCTGATTGGGTCAAATTAGTGTAATCATAAAATAACATTGCGCGGGCTCTCAAGTGTTTACGTGAAAGGGGAAAGGGCAATTAAACTAATCCCTTTCCCCTATTGTAAGAATTTAGGGAGAAATTAAGAAAGATAACATCAAAGCAAGCGCACTCAGGCGAGAAATTTACACTACGTCAATTTCTCGCTAAAAGGGAAAAACAAGACGCAACACCCTTCTAAAACCTGAACCAGAGGGTCCCCTGAATTCAAACTTAGAGACTGCTGATTAGGTAGGTTAAAATAATTAACTAAAAACTAGTAGGTACGAGCCTTTCACAAAATACAAAATACACAATACAAAACACAACAACTAAGTAGCTAAGACATGAATTAAAATTAAAAACTTTTCTTTCAGACTTATCAGTTCCCCTCTTTTCTTTTGCCTTTGAGTCTCAGCCGAGCTGGACTCAAAGAGCGGAGAATTTGTACCGTTACAAAAGAACTCACACCTGTTACTCGAAATTGGCAATAAGGGAAGACATAAAAGTCTTCCCTTAAATTACAAAACCAAAACTTTGCAAAAGAGAAAAACTTCAAAAGAATTCCACACTAGCTAAGCAAAAACCAGTTAAGTTCAGTGAAAGGGCAGGCCGAGCTTCTCTTTTGCTTTAAAACCAATAAAAACCAAATTAATTAAACTTTAAACTTAATTAACTTAACTTTCATTAATTAATTAGCTAGAATATAGATTAACTTAACTAAATATAAACTTTAATTAAACTTAAAATGAAGTTTAAACTATTAATAATCACAATACTTGAGGGACGAGCCGAGCTCTCCCGGTTAGGTCAGATAATCAAGCATAACGCAAAATCGAACCACAGAAGCACTAATTATTTTGTGCTTGTTTTAAAGAGGAAGACCTGCTGAGTCCATTCATAAAAGTTTTAACCTCATTATTGATGTTAATTAGTGTGAAACTTTTAATTAAAACCACTAGGACCACCCAAGTCTGGAGGCCTACTTGAACTTCAGTATGTGGCTTACAAATCAGCTTGTAAAATAAAATCGAACCACAGAAGCACCAATTATCTTGTGCTTATTTTGAAGAGGAAGGACTGCTGATTTGATTTATAAAAGTTTTAACCTACTTTTTGACGTTAATTAATATGAAACTTTAATTAGAAGCACTAGGACCATCCAAGTCTGGAGGCCAACTTAAACTTCAGTAGGTGGCTTGCAAATCAGCTTGTAAAATGAAATCGAACCACAGAAAGGGTAAATATTTTTGGATATTCTGAAAGAGCAACGCTTGCTGGTTTTAATGATATAAAAATTATACTAATTAATTATGTTAATTAACGAGTAATTAAGCGAAAACCTCTGATATGGTCGAAACTTGAAGTAACTTTGCAATCTCCATGTGAAGTTTGAAAATGGCTTGTAAAATTAAAACGAACCACAGAATAGGTTATTTTCCTTTTATAAATCGCAAGAGCAGGTCTTAATCTATTCAGATATAGCAAACTTTAATGGCATTTCGACGTACAGTGAGTAAACACTGGCCTTTTTCCTGACCATGTTGGGTTGTTTTGGCCATAGTTGCAGAATCCCTTTAATTAACTTAAATTAATGAGTGGACCGTGCTCTGCACTAATTATTGACAGTCGTTCTACACCTGCCAATCCGCCTGGGGAGCGGCACCCAACGGGCCTCTACCTAGCTTTCCCGCAACAGCATAATTAGTAAAAGTTGACTGCAAGCTCGAAACAACCCAACTTGAACTTGAATCTTCATTCGAGTTAATTTTCCCCGAAATTCATGTCTTAGCCATGACAATTATTGACGAAACAATTGCAGAGGCAATTAGACATTCATTCCATTTCACTTCATCATAGATTTCATTCCCTTTCTATTTTCCAGCAGAATCCCAGATTTAAAATTCCATGTTAAATCGAAACTGTTCCTTTATCAAATAAAATCATTCAAATACAATATCCATTTTCATTTACTTATATGAGTCGGTCGCTGCGATCCACTATATGGGGGGGGTGGCCCCTCCGATATTCCCCATCCCAATAACTAAGAGTGTGGCGCTTGTCAGACTCTTAGTTATTATGTACTCTTGATATGTGATCTTATCTCGATAAAAATTCTATTTTTGCATTTTAATGGCTTTTAAACACGATGTACATATTTCTGGAACAAAAACTAGGTAAATATAGTCGGGGTACTTATCTCAGTAAAATTAATATTTTATTTATTTTAAATTAATAATTTTATTTATTTATTAATGCACTTAAAACCGTGCTACAAAATATACGTGTTGAACAAAACATTTTGCCAAAACTAGCACTTGATCCATGCCCTGCCTAGGTGTGATTGTGAGTATTTCCTTGACTTTAGTCAAAATTATACAAAAGTGAGTGTTAACTTTACGAACTATCAAACAAAATTATACTCTCGTGTAATGTCCAAGGCTGGACATAGCTAATTTTCAAATCTCTCAAATTCGAGCGCGTAATCATTCAGTCTTAATTTTGGGATTCTGAGATTTGGCGGCTTTGCGCCCTTTTTTGGTTATCATCGCCGGTTTGTTGAATTTTGGGTTGTTTGGGGGTAATTTGGGTTCCGCCGCTTTTGCCCTAGGGTTTGTTTTCTTTTATCGCTGAATTTTGTAAATCATATGATGCTTGTCTATGTCTGGTATTTCTGTCCTTTTGAGAAAATATTTTGAATCCGTGTGAACATTTTGTATTTTTGATTTTTTGGTAAAACTTTGTATTTTCTTTTAAAAGTAAACTCGTGACACCATTGTGGACTGTCATCGCCTTCTGCAGTCGGATAGGGTTAAGCGGTAGAATTATTAGACATAAACACACTCTAAATTAGACCTGCACCTCTTTACTTTGAATCATTTCTTTTATTGAGTTATCTAAAACTCTACATATGGTTTAGGGGTGTGCTCAAAAATCAAAGCGTATATGCGTTTATTTTGATACGCTTTTCTAGAAGGCGCATATACGCTTTGTTATAAAATAAAATACGTTTTCTTCCACCTAAAAACTCAGCGTGGTCGAAAACATACCCACACCAAAGTTTAGCTCATTTGGTCAAGTTTTAAGGATTTTGAGTACTGGGGGGGTAATCGAGATAAGACCCAAAACCTTTGCACTAACTTTTTCTACTTCACTTTTTCAGCAAATTACAAAAGAAATGCTGCATTGCTACCTGTAAGCTTATTTAAAAAGTGATGAAAAATAGCAGTGTTTTGGTTATGCTGTTGCAGGACAAACAGAACAGTAAGAACAAGTTACCCCTTAAAAGGGGAATAATACCGCCGTAGAGTTTGGAATTTATGTGTTCATCGTTTTGTTTGTTTTCATCATACTGTTCATAGTATGATCATAGTGTACGGTGACGTTAGCTTTTGACTAGTTTCTACTCCCGGACATTTGCCGTCTCTGAGACAAAAGAATGGGAGTAGTTTATTGCCATTTGCCATTGCCAATTGTGAAATTAAAATTCTACTGGAAGAAGGATTCGATCTGTTTCCGGACCAGCGCCAAGCGGACACCCTAGCCACTACACTACTCTGACTATAACGTTTTTGAGTAAACTGCGAGAGAGAAAATTATCATTTATCTATATATGTTTATTTTAAACAATTTATTTTATCTAAATTCTAAAGCAAAACAAACACTAATGAAATAAATACAGTGCAAGCTCAAACTCAGTCTTAGCACACGAAAATTGTAACAACAGTTTTAGCTATTTATTGATCTGTCAAACCCTGCCAATCAAGTGACAGGCAAATAACGCCCGATTTTCGGTAGTATGAGAAAAGGCAGAGATTGATCGTTTGCAAAACAATTTACAGGGCATTGAAAATGAACTAAATCGACTATAATGATGCTCTAAAAATTGCAAAATCTTAGAAAAATTGCTGGGCAAAAAAACCTGCGTAACAGGGACATGTGTTGAAGATAGGACGGAAATCCTCCGCGCCAAGCAATTTACATGCAAAACATATGAATTCAGATGGGTCAACCCATTACAAGTATACCGCCTCCGGCGGTATAAAAACCTAAAAGCGTATATATATATACGCTTTAACATAAACACAAATACGCTTTAAAAACGTATACTCAAACCGCATATGCGCTTTCTGGGAACAAGAATTTTGAGCACATCCCTTATTACTGTCGTACAACATTTAATTTAGTTAAGGCTAAGGGCTTCACTCACTCACTCAGCGGTGATTCTGTCAAAGGTATTTTTGCCAATGACTAGGATAATAGAGTTAATAGGGTAAATTAAACCAAAGTAGATTCCAGTCCACAAGTTTCTGACGGTATCTTATCGTCGCAGAGGGAAAAAATGAAGTAATCCAATCGCATTTTACTTCGAATTCTCTTTACTCACACAGATTTGAAATTTCCCAAAAAATGGGAGCAATGGTAATAAAAAACTTGCTGAGTAGACCTAGGGTGGCGCAGTTTAAAAAACTTCAGCTTTGAAAGTCGCGCGTTTGGCCTTCATATTTCTAATAAAAATTCACGCAATATATACTAGCTTTAAAATTATAGATTCAAACTATTGCGACAAGCATTTTGGAAATCTTCTGGATTAATGATGTATATATATTTCTGTTGCTAGTTTTTTGAGTGATTGCTAAAGTTTCATGTGGCAAAAAATTGGTAAAATTTATAAATAATTATGCTTTAAATACAAGAAATGTCCACAACTAAAATATCGGGTCACAGCTCCTGACTCGGTGCCCCGGTTTCATCTCTGTACCTGATTGCCTGCAATGCATTGAAGTCGCTTACAGATTCATTGGTGTTTCTTTTGCAGTTTTTTTGCTGCAAAGCAATTGGCAATAGAAGCGGGTCTTTCCCATTATCCCCCAACAGCTGAAGTACCCAAGAAGCACAATTTGACGGATTGAGTTGAAATTTGGGAGGGGGTAGGTTCGGACCTGCGGATTTCAAAAATGCAAAAACTTGTACATTTTAAAAAATTTTAAAAATTGAAAAATTTTAGTTGGTAAGGGAGACCATGGGGAGCCGAAAAATATTTTGCTGAAAAGTTGCATACAGGGGTTTTTTGGTGCGCTGATAAGGATAAGTTTACATTTTAAGCTTTCAACTTTAGCTTATATTAAACTAACGAAGAGCTGAATCGAGGTATCGGCTTTATGGATTACTGAAAATTTTGGTATAGGTTTCATGGATTACGGCCCATTTGTGTTGCGGCGTCGTGGATTATGCAAGGTTTCTGTCCGGTCGCAGTGGATTACTGAAAGAATTGTTCTGGTTGTTGTGGATTACTGTTGTATGTGGTTTGAGATCTAAGGATTACTGTCCAGATTAGGGTTGTTGTTATGGATTATTTACACAGTTTTTGTGGTATCGTTGGATTATTCTAGAGTTGAGGTTAGGATTGTTGTGTGTATTCAGAGATAAACTGTTTTGAGCAATTAGATTTGAGGTTACGGATTGTTAGTGGCATAGAGAAATGCTTTTGAGTAATTTGTTGAAGATAAATTGTTTAGTTGTAAAAAATAAATAAAGTGAAGGCTTCGGCTTAGGCTTAGGGTTTGTCTTTGGCTTAGGCTTAGTCTCATTTCTGATACTATTTTACTCTATTTGCATGTAATAAACTTATACGCGTTAGGGTGACGGTTCACCACTACCACTGTCTTTGAAAAAAATTGGCTTAGGCTTAGGCTTGGCTTAGTCTCATTTCTGATACTATTTTACTCTATTTGTATATAAATTAACTTGTACGCGTTAGGGTGACGGTTCACCACTACTTGAGTAATTTGTTGAAGATAAATTGTTTAGTTGTGAAAAATAAATTAAATGAAGGCTTGTGAAAAATAAATTAGATGAAGGCTTCGGCTTAGGCGTAGGGTTTGGCTTAGGCTTAGGCTCATGCTCAGGCTTTGGCTTAGGCTTAGGCTTAGGCTGAGGCTGAGGCTTATACGCGTTATACCGTTATATGTTATACTTTATATAACTTATACGCGTTAGGGTGACGGTTCACCACTACCACTGTCTTTGAAAAAAATTGGCTTAGGCTTAGGCTTAGGCTTAGGCTTGGCTTAGTCTCATTTCTGATACTACTTTAGTCTATTTGTATATAAATTAACTTGTACGCGTTAGGGTGACGGTTCACCACTACTTGAGCAATTTGTTGAAGATAAATTGTTTAGTTGTGAAAAATAAATTAAATGAAGGCTTGTGAAAAATGAATTAGATGAAGGCTTCGGCTTAGGCGTAGGGTTTGGCTTAGGCTTAGGCTCATGCTCAGGCTTTGGCTTAGGCTTAGGCTTAGGCTGAGGCTGAGGCTTATACGCGTTATACCGTTATATGTTATACTTTATATAACTTATACGCGTTAGGGTGACGGTTCACCACTACCACTGTCTTTGAAAAAAATTGGCTTAGGCTTAGGCTTAGGCTTAGTCTCATTTCTGATACTATTTTACTTTATTTGTATATAATTGACTTATACGCGTTAGGGTGAAGGTTCACAGATCTCTCTAAAGAGTTACTCTGTAATAAAGTTTGTCATACGCAACTTGAAATTAATAATCCATGAATTCAAAACCAACACCTAACGTCACGTTGTGACGTCATATTGTCAGTACTGTCGGTTTTCGTCCTATACAGTCCTGTAAAATCATTTAGTACACGCCATGGATTACTTACTCCTTCAGTCACAATTAAAAGACGAATTTCAAAAACAAGAAGTACTAATGTAAGAATATTCTTTCATACATCTTAATTAATAATCCATGAATACAAAACCCGAAAAACTGATTTCAGATTCGTATTCAGCGCACCAGAAAACCCCTGTATGCAACTTTTCAGCAAAATGTTTTTCAAAAAATTTTTCGACTCCCCTTGGCCCCCATTACCAACTAAAATTTTAAAATTTTAAAATTTTTGCATTTTTGAAATTAATAGGTCCGAAAACCTACCCCCTCCCAAATTTCAACTCAATCCGTCAAATTGTGCTTCTTGGATGCTTCTTCGGAGCTGTGGGGGGTATAATGGGAAAGACCCATAGAAGCAATGCGATATAATTGGAATGAACTGTTTAAAATTTAATTTTCATGTCTTCACTGCACATCGTTGATTTTCGTAGGGCAGATCGTAGCACTCGTTTCCCCACATATCGACTAAAAACTAAGAACAGGTCAGAGACGGTTTCTGAAATTGTGGAAAGTGATGAGTAAAAGTGTGTAGAGACCATACGACTCAGTGAATTACACAAACTATAAGTCAAAAACGTTTAACACTACCTCCTTCACAGGGGCACTTGCAGTCATCAATATACACAAAACTCCGGACACCTTCGCGACAGAGTCCTGCAGATTCCTGACAGGCTGTACACTCTCCTTCCCAGCACTGAATTACTGCTCTTTCGGACTCGGCTAAAACGTTTGCTTCAAAATAAAGTTAAACTGAACAGTGGAAATTTTTGTAGACTTACCTAGCTTCTTAGTACCTTCTTTATTGAGACTTGCACGTGAAAGGCCGATTCATGCTCGTACGGAGCAGCGGATAAATGGACGAACGGACAAACATGCAGTTTCTTCGTTTTAACAAGTTCGTGTTTGAACAATTGCAATTAGTGACGCACTGAGGCGAAATCTTGGTGAAGAATAAAATAATGGGGATTTTTAGCTGTTTAAACCAGTACAGCATGACTGCAGTTTGATGAAAAGCAACTGTATTGAATATGTAGAATAGAAATGAGCATTTCGGCTCGTCGGCAAGGCCCGGGCCGAGAAATTTCTTAACTGCGGGCCGGAGCGGGCCAAACAGGCGGGATCAACTCCAGAAAATGTTGTAAAATCACTAAAATTAACTACACATTTACTGATTCTGGTTATTTTATGGCAAAATTTAACATTTCGCAACATAATTTAGCCTCTCCATCTCCATTTGAAATAATATTGTTAGTAAAATTTTGGAATTTTTCTTTTGGCGGGCCGGGCCGGGCCATATTTTGGAACGGGCCGGGCCGGGTCGGGCCGAAAACTTTTGCCAGCGGGCCGGGCCGGGCCGATCACAATTTTGGAGCGGGCGGGCCGGGCCGGGCCGAAAAAATCCGGTCTTTGCTCATCTCTAATGTAGAAGAATTTTTCAGATACGACTTTGGAAATTCAAAAATGGTTAAGGTTAAGGCATAACTAAATAAATCTTTCAGGAATTGACGGCTATAATTGATCTTGCAATCGGTTTAACTGAAAGTTCTAACGTGCACACATTAAAAGTTTACTGAAATCAAGCCAGTAGTAGATGTCAAATCCTGTCGTTTCTAAAAATATTGGACACTTAATACCATCAAGAGATAGGTATATTGGACACTTTGTAGAAGCTGAGATAATTTTGGCCAAATTTTATGGAAAAGAAAAAATTCGTCAATGCTGCATTCGGCGAACCCTAAAAATTTTGAAATTTTAATGCTAAAACCTAAGTATATTTTAGCTTGGACTGACCCACTTTTGACTAACTTTTGTCCCGCGGGTCAAACGCCTTGACAAACAGACACCCTACCCGACCCACGAGTATCCGTGACCCACTCCCAGCTCTGTGCATTAGAAAAAAACTGAGCAAAATCTTAAAATTTCAGCAATGAAGAATTTTGAGTCAACTTGATAGTTTAACTTGATATTCTTTTCCTTTTCTCCGTTTTTATTGATCCTTTTGCTCCGTTCACAGCTTACGTAAGGATGAACCGGTGATACTCTTCTTTTTGAACGACTTCACCGTTTCTCTGTTGTTTCGTTGGATCGGTCTTAATGTTCGTTTATTATGTGAAAGGATGAAATCAGGATCGAAACAAAAACCAAGAAAGTTTCCAAAACGGAGATCGAACCAGCGATCTGCAGATTCTCAGGAGGACATGCTTACCCCCCGGCTACCTGTATCCCTACGTGGATGCCGACGGGCAGGGTTTTCTGGGGGTGGAGAGGGGAATTTCGATTTGTTTCAGGAAACACCAAAAAATTGGACCCTGTGTAGAATAATCGATCAAATTTGGTGGGCGTTTTCATCAACCAGGAGCCTAATTTGACACTAACATCCACTGAGTTCTAACTTAATGGGTCCTCAACTGCACAGATGTGCCTATATCTCCCGAAGTAGATATCAGTTTATTAGACTGAATTTTAATCAGACTGACTGATAACAAGTCTTAATTCACGCAGAATAAAGTAGTTTGTAGAGATAACACCGACTCAAAACGCCTGTGTTGCAGAAAGCTTTAAATCAAAGTACTTTTAGGAGAGAAAAACGGCACTAACGTTTTAAATATTTATAAATTAAATTACTAAATTAAATTTTTTATGTTTCTTTATTTTACTAATTTTTCACTTGCTTTTAAATTTTAAACTTTTACATGCTAAAGGGTTTCGAACATTTCAAAGCCCAAATATCTTCTTGTTGGCAAATGGCAGGAAAAGACGTTAGTAGATATAAAATGGGGGTCTGGCATCAGATCCGGTGCCATCCCCAGTTCAAATCTCGGGGGCACCTGACCCCAGTCTATTACAAACAGGAACCTAAGCTTCAGGTGCCTACCCAGCACCTGAAAACTAAACCCAGTGAATTACAGTAGAACCGTTTCGACTCCTGCCAGAGAGTCTCATCAGACGGCTAGGCCACCGTTACGGTTTTTTGTTTTCTTTTATTGAATATTTACATTTAACTACAATTATATAAAGCATACAGTTATTTTTTTTAAATTTTATAATGTCCATAAGCGTAACTGGTAATACCATCATCTAATAAATATCGTTTATCATCAAAAGGAGATAATCCCTTCTTGTTAACATGTACACTATACTAGTTATGTTTGTCACTTCTAATAAAATTCATAGCACAATACATAGACCCTTCAAAAATGGTTGAAACATAGTGTTTGATTGGGATGACACCATTTGTTGTTACGGTCAGGTGCTTGTTATAGTTGTTGCTATTCCTACTAGTTATCTCTCCATTGGTATCTCTCCATTCCTACTAGTTATCTCTCCATTGGTACTAGGATCTCCATTGGTGGGGAGGATATGTTCATCTATCTTCCTATTTTTCTCAATAGCAATCTTATATGCCTCCAGTGCATCTATTCCTTTGTCTTCAACTATCAATTCTTTCTTCTCAATAATCTCCTTTATAATGGGGTCGTCTCCGAAGGCAGTGAGTTGTTCAAATCTGTTTAGCAGCAAATTATTGACAGTACGTCTGATGCGCGGTAGGAGATCGGCATAAGCCTCTTGATTTGCTTGTCTTGCAGAGTATCATCCGTCTTCTTCATACTCTTTAGAAAGTCGTTTCAATCTTGACTCGTGCTTTGCTATAGCTACATCTTTTAACTCTTGCCAAAAGTCTCCCAATTTTTCAGTCTCGGAACTGTCAGTGCTGCTGACAGTGTTATGTTCACTTTCATCTTCGGACTCTCTATGAGCTCTAAGTTTGTGATTATACAAGCCTTGTCGATGAGAGTAAGTCTTTGAGCATTCTGGGCATTAATACATGGTAAACTAATTATATTTTAGCAGGAAAGCGCGCCTTCTTATTAATTTAGAGTTTCTTATTTATTGTACAGAACTTAAGTTCTTATTAACAACTGACATAAGTATTAACATCCCATAACGTAAGTACTTATTCCACACTAGCGTAAGTATTGACATCAAATTTCCAGACTAACGTAAGTACTGACACCTCTATCGCAAGTATTCAGTCACTATATACCAGTAATTCTCACAACCCTTAAGCAGATTCAATAACCGGTTCTAACCAGTTTGCCACAACAATCAACCATGACAGGTGTTTACTTGACATTGATTGATGACGTCAGCACATACGTTATATAAATGACGCTTATGTATGTATTGTCATGTGTTCAGTACTTACCTGAAATCGGGTAAGTAATACATAGAATTCTGTAAATACTTACTTAAATAGTGTAACCAGCTAGACACATACACTCTACACGCGTTCTAATGTTATCTACATTTACACATACATCTACACATGCAGTATTATATTTATTAAGAAATAACGTTCGCATCTAAATAAAATATAGATCCATATATATGTAAATATAATAAATTTGTCCTGGGGCCCGTTGCATAAAAGGTATTACTAATAAATTATTAGTGATTAGTTGATTAGTGCAGCAGTATTAATGAGCAAAGCTATTAATTGAGCCAACAAATTTTGGTGTTTTCAGTATTATTTAGTAGAAAATGAAGTGATAAATTCAAAAATGGCTAAAACTTTTTATAATGTTCTTCAACTCAATAGTTTTGATCACAAATATCAGAGAAAACGCGATTTTTGAAGGTTATTCCTTTGGCTTAGTCCAAATTTTAATTTTACACCAATTTAGAATATATAGTTCGTTAGAGCATCTCAAAAGCTACAAAACGACATATAGAATATTCCTCAGGCTCTTCCACAACGTTAGCTATTTTCAATCAAACTGCTACACTAATCAACTAATCACTAATAATTTATTAGTAATACCTTTTATGCAACGGGCCCCTGTTGTGCATTTGCCCCTGGCTTACAATGATTGCAAAATATCGTAAGTAATGTACTTAGCTAATAAGTCGTTGGCTCATTGCTGTCTGAGAAATGTTTATAAACAACATTCGATCAGTTTACTTTTTTCTGCTCATAGTTGCATTCAAGTCTAGTCTATTATCATATCGTTTATGCTTACAACACTAATGTATACCAATGTGTATAATGTGTAAAGATATGCATCATATCTCTATGTGTGTGCTGACGTCATCAATCAATGTTTGCTCAAGTAAACACCTGTCGTGGTTGATTGTTGTGGGAAACTGGTTAGAACCGGTTATTGAATCTGCTTAAGGGTTGTGAGAATAACTGGTATATAGTGACTGAATACTTACGATAGAGGTGTCAGTACTTACGTTAGTCTGGAATAAGTACATATGTAATTTGATGTCAATACTTACGCTAGTGTGGAATAAGTACTTACGTTATGGGATGTTAATACTTATGTCAGTTGTTAATAAGAACTTAAGTTCTGTACAATAAATAAGAAACTCTAAATTAATAAAAAGGCGCGCTTTCCTGTTAAAATATACTTAGTTTACCATGCATGAATGTCCAGAATGCTCAAAGACTTACTCTCATCGACAAGGCTTGTATAATCACAAGCTTAAAGCTCATAGAGAGTCCGAAGATGAAAGTGAACATAACACTGTCAGCAGCACTGACAGTTCCGAGACTGAAAAATTGGGAGACTTTTGGCAAGAGTTAAAAGATGAAGCTATAGCAAAGCATGAGTCAAGATTGAAACGACTTTCTAAAGAGTATGAAGAAGACGGATACTCTGCAAGACACGACTGTAATTCACTAGGTTTAGTTTTCAGGTGCTGGGTAGGCACCTGAAGCTTAGGTTCCTGTTTGTAATAGACTGGGGTCAGGTGCCCCCGAGATTTGAACTGGGGATGGCACCGGATCTGATGCCGGACCCCATTTTATATCTACTGACGTTGGTTTTCTGGAACCCACTTCTAAAATAGGCTAAATTAAATCTAAAAATCTAGAATGCTAAATCTAGAATAAATAAGATTTTGATCCAGCTTTCTGTGACTGTTGAACAAATTAAATTTCACATACATGCAGTAGTGCAAAGCGAAACCATTGAAATGAGCAGCAACAAAGTAACCTTGATCATCTTAGTTCGTGAATTTCCAAAAATCTAAATAAGTAAAACAGGTTTTGCATGGCATTATTGAACAAGCAAGAGACTTGTGCAAAATTAGTCGTGTATTGTGCAGAATCTTCTACTGTAGGTAACAATGTGCCTGCTGCGAGTTGTTTCTCTTGTCTCTTTTCTATATATCCTACTGCTGCACTGTAGTGTTTTAGAACGGCCTTGTTGAGCAGGCCGGTGACGGCGGTGGCTTTCTCAGTGTCTAGAGGCAGTCTCCGCTAACAAATCGCAAAATATTTATATTCTGCATTAAAAGACGATAGAATCGGTTTCGCTTCATACATATATTAAGATATAGTTCACATTTAGGCTTCGATTCGTTTTGTAATCATTTGCTGTTCTGTTCAAACTGCAGTGTTGACTACAAATATTTGTGTTACGACGCCGGCAGTCAGCCGCCAGCCAGCCACCGGGCTACGGTCGGCCGGCGACTGAATTGCCAGACTGCCAACGACTGGACGCTGGCAGAACGGCTAGACAGTCAACAGGGTCGGCTGCCGGCTGCCTGGGGCCTGTTGCATAAAAGGTATTACTAATAGATTATTAGCGATTAGTTGATTAGTGCAGCTGTATATATTAATGAGCAAAACTATTAATAGAACCAACAAATTTTGGCGTTTTAAGTATTATTTTGTAGATAATGAAGTGACTAATTCAAAAATGGAAAAACATTTAAAATCTTCTCCTACACAATGTTTTTGATCGGAAATATCCGAGAAAACACGATTTTTTAAGGTTATTCTGTTGGTTTTGTCCAAATTTAAAATTATACACCAATTTTGTTTATATAATTCGTTAGATCACGTCAAAGCTACAAAACGACGTATAGAATATCCCTCAGGCTCTTCCACAGCTTTAGTTATTTTCAGTCAAACTTCTACACTACTTCTACATTAATCAACTAATCACTAATAATTTATTAGTAATACCTTTTATGCAACAGGCCCCAGGCAGCCGGCAGCAGACCCTGGTCTTTCTAAAACCCTACTTTACGGCACTGATTGAGCAGGTCAATCCCACTCTTGGCCTAATGCCTTCCTGGACTGACACCAAAGCATTGAGAACATCAGTCATTAAATACACGCTAAACAAAGGGTCATAAACTGATTAAACTCTAAAGGAAACTTCGCAAAACAAACACGTCGAAAATTTTAGCAAAGCAAAGCAAACCAAAGCATTGAGAACATCAGTCATTAAATACACGCTAAACAAAGGGTCAGAAACTGATTAAACTCCAAAGCAAACTTCGCAAAAACAAACACGTCGAAACCGAAAATGAAATAAGAAAATTGAAAAAATATATATTTGAAATATATAAATTTTACCTCGATTTCTAAATTTTTTGAAGATTTTCGTTTTTAGGCAATTAGTCATGTCAAGAACTTGTCAATCCTGAACGGTATAAACACATTGAAAACCCTAATGTCAAGTTTGCTGTCTTCATGCAAGGAACTAATTTGCATAAAATTTGTCTGCATTAAATTTTTAAAAGACTACTATGGCATGCATGTAGGATGTGTGTTTCATAGGAAGCGATACAAAGAACATTGCATGTGTGTTAGATGTCCTTCAAAACCAATTGTAGAAGGCCTGCTGCTCCGAGGCGCAGCAGGAAAAATGAGCCAATACGGTAGCACAACGATCTATATATCCGCAAGCGGGGCTGAATCGACCTCATTATCCCCTGGAACCGAGCCAAGTCGAACCGGCAGAGTTGGGCTCGTCGATCTTAAACTCGACCGCCCCCACCCCTCAACCTCTTTAAGCTTGACCAAGTGAGCTAAAATTTAGTATCGGTATGTTTTCGACCTAGATGAGTTCAAATATAGCAACATTTTGCGATTTCACGAAGTTAGATTTTTTCGATTCGCAGGAAGGGACCAAGGGAAATCGAACAAACTGTCTTCGATTCTGATGAAAAGTTGCATAAATGGGTTTTCTGGGAGGGGTGGGGGTAATCAAGACAAGATCCGGTCCTTGTTTCTTCGTGGAATTGGCTTTGGCATATCATAAACATCATGAAAATTAAATGTGGAACCTTTTTAAATACGACACTTAACTAGGTCATTTTATTTGCAAGACTAAAATTTGGTGAGCACAAAGCAATTCCTTTAGGAGAGTTTCGCTAATTCCCCACACCTCGTTTCCCTTTGAACAGAGTACTTTCTGGTTTAGATAAGATTAGATATAATTTGGACCGCGCAAACGGGAATTGAGAATTTCTCATAAGCTGGTGGCTTAGCATTATTCCCCAGAGCAGAAGTGTACAGTTGGAAATCGTTTGCAGTGATGTAAAGTACCTTACACAAAACTAAGTTGCTTGAAAACCTTAGCAGAATGTATGTAGGAATTCGTAGAATGCTTGAGCTTCACGTTGACCTAAATCGAAGATTTGCAGACGCCGATTTTTATACGGTCTCGCTGTTTCCTGAGATAGGATATTTTTAAGGTTTTTAGTTTTGCTGCTTGATTTTTGAAAAAGGCTTTCAGCTTTCATTTGGTTAACTCAGTAGGAACCTAAAGTAAGAATAAAAATAATAGAATAATTATAGTCAGTAGTAAAGAGCGAGCAAATCGTGTAGTGTTAGGAGCGTAGAAGAGGTGGAGGAAGGGGCTCATGCTGTGGTGCTGTGGCGCTGCGGCGCTGGTGGAAGAGAAGAAAGTGGCGGTGGGGGGGGTGGAGGTTTGATTAAATTCTGATTAAAGTGTCTAAATTCTCGCAGCAAAACTTTGTCTAGAGTTTTTCCGGGTAGCAGATTTTGAAATTGATATTAACCTTTCCACGAGTTAACTTCTGTGCCTTCTGTACTTAATTTACCCCCGACCGTAGCCATGACTAGCCCATGCTTAAAAATGAAAACTGGCAATTTGCCTGGGTAAACTTCAGTGGGGTTTACAGATCATAGAATCCGAAAACGAGCTTAGCTTTTCTCATCTATCTAATATTTGTGCTGTACCTAACCATTGACCAGAGCTTAAGTTTGCCATTTACCCTTTTCAAAACTTAATAAATTGGTTGTTAGTAGAAGAACACGCAAATTACGACTGAGCCTTGCTTTCTGCTGTAATCGGCCCACGGACACAATGACCGATTTCCGGGGGAGTTTCCGTCACATATCGCTGACCTTCCTGAAGGTGTAGTGCCACAGAGTGAGTCACCGCTTACTCCGACAGAGTATGCTCTAAAAGCAGTTACATATGCAACATAGGCTTTAAGTGGAAAAAGCAATTAACGCACTGCAAGGGTTGCTATCCCCGTAAAAGTCCCGAGAAGGGCTAGACCCTCTCGTTCAGAAGAAAAACAAGGTAGAGTCCTCAGCTATTTTTTTGCCAAAATTGCCCATTTTTTATCAAATTTTAGCAATTTTTTCAAAATAGTTTTTCAAGATAGCTTGAAATTTTCACTTTTTACTAAGCTTTGGCCAAAAATGTTGAAAACTTGCAAATGTTGGGGTTTGTGAAAATTTATTAAGTCTTCAAAAAATCTGAGAACTGAGTATTTCCACAATTTGTTAAAAAATTCCACAAAGGCTAGATTAGATTAATGGTATTTATTAAAAAGACGAAATGTTCAGCTACATCCTGATATAAAGACGACTTCTTAACTCTGAGCAATGAAGGAGAGTAGTATAGTAGGGGCATTTCGACCAACACTCCGGGAGAAAAATAGGGCGTAAAGTCTGTGGTTCGCGAGTAGTAAAGGAGGGGTAAACCATGTAGTTTTAGGGGGTGGAGGAGGTGGGGGTGGCGCTGCGGCGCTGTGGTGCTGCGGCGCTGCGGCGCAAGGGGATGGAGGAGGAGGCGGCGCTGTGGTGCTGCGGCGCTAGGGGGTGGAGGAGGCGGCGCTAGGGGGTGGAGGAGGCGGCGCTAGGGGGTGGAGGAGGTGGCACTGTGGCCGACCGGAACCACGGTCGACCCAAGCTTAAATTTAAAAATTGTCCATTTTCTTTGGAAAAACTTTGTATAGGGGGTTTTCAGGGTCGTTGAATTCGAAAATGATATTCATTTTCCTCTGTTGCTTGTGCTCCGTGCTCTATGTGACCTTTGCCCGGAACCATAGCTGACCCAAGCTTAAATTTAAAAATTGTCTATTTTCTTTGGAAAAACTTTGCATAGGGGGTTTTCAGGGTCGTAGAATTCGAAAATCACATTAGTTTTCCTATCCTACGTAAGCTCCGTGATATACATGACCCTTCTTAGGAACCTTAGTTGATCCAAATTCAAATTCAAAAATGACATTAGTTTTTCTCTGCTGCTTATGCTCTACATGACCCTCGACCGGAACCATAGCTGACCCAAGCTTGAAATTACAAATTGGTCAAATTCCTCGGGAAAACTTTATATAGGGGTTTTTCAGGGTCGTAGAATTCGAAAATGATATTAGTTTCCTATCCTAGCT
>JASAND010029546.1:0-51278 GCA_030248195.1 Trissonchulus latispiculum | reverse complement strand
GATGTCCAGTTGAGTGGAGCAACGGTCAGCATTTTAACTCTACAACTCTACTCTATTTGAGCTCCCAATTTGGCTGACCGATGTGGGAAGTTGCCCTGTGGACGTGATGATGATGAGTACTGGCATTTTGCCAATGACAGCAGACGGGCGCTTGGGCTGTAAAGCTGAGACGTGTCTGCAATTGCACACAGCCAAGGGTGCAGAAGCAGCGTGGCATGGGAGCAAGAGTAATCACAGGAAAAATAGAAAACAGGTAAAACAATCTCGCCTAAGACCACACACGCCGAGTTCAGAAACACAAATTGTATTATTAAGACGTTTTATGTCGAAATCAGTGTTGGCTGACTATTCAGCCTTAAACCCGGACTTGTTCATATTCATGTTTTTAGACGCACTGACATTGATTTCCAGTCTACTAGATGTATTTTTGTACTGTAATCTCTACATGCTTAAATGTTTGTTTCATGAAATCAAATTATCAAAATTTTTTGGACCTCGAGTTTTTTTTCGAGCCATGTCACAAGAAATTTAATGTTGTTCAGAAAACAGATCTGGTTACATTTACGGGATACTACCAATGTTGTGTAGGGAATACCGTTGAGCCGAGACATCAAAGGCAGAACAGAAGAGAAAAAGGCACAATTTTAGACTATATAAAAGTAAGTAAACAAATTTAAAAAAATTGTATACTGTACCTATAGCTACCGAGAGAGAAAAGCTGGTATTTTGGGATTGCACAGTTTTCTGGCAGTTTTACTGCCAAATCAATTTTCCGTCACTGGAGCCAATACCGTTTTCGACTTTAGTCATCTTTTCAATGTATTTGGTCTCTTACTCTTCTTGTTTCTTCGGAAAATGTATTGTCATAGCAGTAGAGCTCGTCTCTCCGGATATCTTCCCGATTTCCGTCAATTTCAGAGGCCGTGTGACCCAAGCTCGTCGGAGCATCCCAGTACAGTCAGCAGCTCAAAGCTCCGCGCTTAAATCGAGCTTCCCTACAAAACAAAATTCATTCAATGTATACGGGTACCAATGGTTACCGTCACAGGAACATTTTTTTGATACGCTGTAACTTGCTCCATCTGCAATGTCCTAAATCAAACCGTTCAAAAATTGTAAATGACAATACCTGATTTGAGCCAATACGGGGGTGGATCTACGACCAATAAATCAATAATCGAATACTCAATTAAATACGAAAATCTGGCTTAAAAATTCCCGCCAAAATTTTAGAAAAACTAATGTAAAGTCAATATAATAAAAAAACTTTTTTATTGAAAATCAACTACAACTAATGTAATTTTTACACAAAAGTCTTAACTAAACCACCAATCTGAAGTTTACATATTTAGAAAAAATTAAATTTTAAATTCGTCAAATTCGGCAACAGTAGTCTCTTCCAGCAACTGAAATTTAAGCACGTGGAGCACCATGCCAGAATTTCCTCTGACTAGCAAATTAAAATTCAGGAATGTTTTTCCAGAATGGAATTTGCAGTTGGTCACTTGCCGATTTCGATCCCACAGGAGTGCTGTCACCGAAAAATTCAGAAACAACTTCAATCAAGTGCCAAAATAGGACCAAAAAATTCGAGACGATTTGTGTGCTCGACACGAGTTCAAATGCGTCAGCTTGGGCCCCGACACTAATTATTGTACCCCATCGGAAGCGGAGTGGGTCTGGAAATGACCCCCGAGTACACAACGGTTTTTTCTTGCCAATTTTGTTAGTATGCAAAAGGTGTTGTGTCGTTTAGCACACAATCAGGAAGTAAACCACAGATACACACGTTTGTTAAATAAATCAATGTCAGTTTTTGGCCAAGCATGCACTGGTTAGTTTTAGACTGGTATCTACTCAAGTTTCATAACTCAAAGTTGCCAAATTTATATAACATATTTTTCTTCATAAAAACTTTTAAATGTTTCGGATTTACCACATTTTAGCTTGCACGTGCACACTAGTCATTCTTGAAGTGAGTTTTGACAAGGTGTGTAAAAATGTAGTCAAAAACAGCTCCGTGGCCCCCTCATTTGGGCTGTCAATGTATGCGTGAGAGCTCAAATTCTTAATCCACATTCACCAGCAGTTTAGTGCTCTAACAAAGTGTTTTGTAGATTTTTCAAAAATTTCTTTTTCCCAGTTTGGTCACATGCGTATGGTCTGGCAAGTTCGAAAAGTTCGACAACTACAGTTGAGCAATCTGACGCGAGAGACTTTATCTCATTCAGAGACATCCATATTATCACGATCACTGACAAATTCACAGAATATAGGGCTCACCGCATGTAGGTATATGAAGGAAATCTTCTCCCCGAAAATACTGCCTAGAGGTCTGATATTTTCTCAAAATGGTCAAATTTTCAAAATTTTCAGTTGCCGAAGAGTTGTAAAATGACTTCTTGGCTTCAAATTCTGGCATTTTTTGAGAACTTTTTTGTAAAGCACTTCATGTAATATGCCAATTATAAAATAGTCTTTTCACATGCTATTTAGTCTGCTTTCAAGTTTCTCTCGGCAGTACAGCCTTTATTGGCTGGTGTAAATAGGTACATTCTCTGGGAGGTTCAGTGTTCAGCTAGGACAGGCAGTGGTGGGGTGAAGCAGCTCCCTGAAGATGGCCGGCGTCGAATTCGGCTGCAAACTTCAAGGATTCATGTTGGCCGTGCTTTTCTTCTATTTGGGGACAATCTGTTCAGTTGCTCACGAATAGAAAACACCCACAACATCATTTGAGGGCCCTGACGCGGAAATCGCGTCTCCCGGTACGTTGGCTCGAAGATATTCTAGTCTCACAGGACATGGGTCGAAGCTCATTCCCGGATTCTAAGCCGCAGAAGCGTGAGTATCATCTCAAATGATTAGCATCTTGGAAGTGGAAACGTTTCCACTTAATATTCTCATCACCTTTTCCCACAGTCTAGAATACTCTGCATATAGAATTTTTAAAGTATGGAGTTCCTGTATTTTCTACAGTAGCTTTTCTATATTTTGTCGGCCATATTAAAACAATAAAGTTTTCTGTAGAAGGGTTGCTGAAACTCGGTAGTTTTTTAAAGAAAGTTGTCTGCGTACTCACCGGAGCCGAGTCACTGAAAATGCAAAAATTTTTTGATTACGGTTTTTGCCGATTTTCTGGAAACCGAAATACGATTTTGCTGAAAAGATGTAGGAAGTAGAGCGTCACTCGAATCTGAAACAGCTGCTACGTTTGCTTAAGTTTATATTGAGCTAACGAAAAGCCGAATCGAAAAACGGACTCTCAGATTCGTGTTCTACGACCCCGAAAACCCTATATACAGCTTTTCAGCAAAGACAAGAAAAGTTTTCGGTTTGCCTTGGTCCCCCCTTAGAAATGAGTTCGAATTTCGCGAAATCGAACAATTTTGCGATATTTGAACTCAGCGTAGTCGAACATACCCATAGCAAATTTTGGGCTCATTTGATCCAGTTTTAAGGATTTTGAGTGGTGGTGGTGGGGGTAATCGAGATAAGACGCGAAAATATTTTTTGAGAAACCGTTAAAAAGTTCAGCTTTTCTAATTTTTTTGTCAGATGGGTCAAATTCAAGAATAAACCAGTAATTTTCACTGATATTCCAAATTGAGCATGGAGTGACCGAAAAATTCAATGGACTGAGAATATAAATTTCAGTCTTCAAAATTTTGATCACCAGTTCCAGTTTTTGTGCCATCAAAATCAAAAAATACGAGAGACCCATCACTGAAAATTCCAAAAAATTACAAGATTTTTTAACCTGGTATTTGTGGTTTATCATCTACAAAGTGATCTTCAAAGTACTGCAACACTTCTACAGTGTATCTTTAGATTTGCTTGATGATTTTGCCAAATACGGGATCAAAGTTGGCGATGTGAGCCTGGTTGGTGCCGAGACGAAAGTACTGTAGTCACTGGAATCACCATACCAGTTTTTGGAACGCCATTTTAACGAAAAGTTAAACTCACTGATTTCGACAACGTCGGTTATACCGAGATCTGGTCATTAGAAATGACCTGGCAAATCAACTGGCAGAAAGACTTGAATGCTGTCACAATGGTGAAGGAAAGTCATCCGAGACTAAATGCCGTTTAATTGCCGGTCTACTGGCAAAATGAAAGAAACCAGCTTTGTCCTTACTGGCTAAAAATGAAAGAAACCAGCTTTGAAACAAAACAATGTGGAATGCCCCATTCTAGTTTTCTGCGAAATACAGGTAATTAGAACTGCAAGTGACGCACAAGGATACTTGAAAGCCAGCCTGATCCGGTAAAACAGCTTATGACATAGTCATGGCGAACCAACAGAAAGCACAATGGGTATATATGCAGTTTGAATACTTGTGGTCGACAGTTCCAGCTAAAACATAAAATATCAGAGCCATTTTATAATGTTTGATTGTATCACAGTAAGATCAGCACACACAACCTATATATATATATATATATATATATATATATATATATATATATGGCAAGTACCCATATTTTTTTTTTTAATATGCGTGTTGTCTCGTCGTGCCGCATCTCGTTGAGAAGTGGGCATTTGAAAAATATCTCGGCAAATTTGGCGGAAAAAATATTTGTTTCGTCACTGAAATTTGACCATCCCTTTTTGAAAATTTTAATTTTTAATTCAAATGTTTGTCTCAATTTCAATTTCCATACATGAGGCGCCCACTTCTATGACAAAAAAGGTTCAAAGTTCTAGATTTTAAGTTTGGTACCAAATTTGAATACTTTGAAAATTTTAATTTTTCGACCCAAAATCGCTAATTTCACGGGGGGGGGGGTCAATTTTTCAGCGACAGAAGAGCTGGAAACCAAATTTGACCGTTTTTGACCGTTCGAGAATACAGTAACGGACAGTACAAGTAGCGAAAGGTTTGAGAAGTTTCCAGTCGGCATCGACTTCGACTTTCCCGCCGGCGCGGTCGGACGTCAAGTTGGCGCAATACGGTCTCTACGGGATCAAAAGTTTTGAGAGGCTATGCGTATGGTGTTCTTGGAAGTCGGTACTCGGTACCGACTTCCAAGAACACCATAGGACTGTGCATAGCCTCTCAAAACTTTGTCCATAGAGGTTTTCTGGTGCGCCCAGCTCATTTCCGGTGTCCGTTTTGCCGTCTGACCCACCCATTTTGCTGGGCTGGTTCCACTTTGCTGTCGGGAGGGTCAAGTCGGTACCGACTTACAAGAACACCATATAGGACTGTGCATGACCTCTCAAAACTTTGTCCATAGGGGTTTTCTGGTGCGCCCAGCTCATTCCCGGTGTCCGTTTTGCCGTCCGACCCACCCATTTTGCGGGACTGGCTCCACTTTGCCGTTTAAAGGGTAAATCGGGTAGGGGGTCAAGTGGTCAAAAATAAAATTTTTCAAAAGTGGTCAAATTTGGTTTCAAATGAAAGCCCTAAGTGAGCCGCGCAACTTTTGTCATAGAACTGCGTACCCAAAGTGGCTGTAGAGTGCTGTGGTGGGGTGGGGTGGGGACTTAGGCGATTTTGGGTCAAAAATTAAAATTTTCAAAAGTGGTCAAATTTGGTACCAAATGAAAGCCCGCATCGAACTGAACAACTTTTGTCATAGAAGTGCGTACCTAAAGTGGCTGTAGAGGGCTGTGGTGGGGTGGGGTGGGGACTTAGGCGATTTTGGGTCAAAAATTAAAATTTTCAAAAGTGGTCAAATTTCGAGTCAAATGAAGGCCCGCATCGAACTGAACAACTTTCGCCATAGAACCACCCGCCCAAACTTGCTGTGTCGGATTTATATACTTACTTCTCAACCGGAATTTAAACGACAGACATAGGCCCAACACACATATTATCCCCTTTTGTGCGGAGCATTTTTGTTACTTGTGTATATATATATATATATATATATATATAGGTGTGCACTGTGCTGATCTTGCCGAGAATTGATACAATCAAACATTATATAAAATGAAATGCGATTGATGGTATATGTTTTAGCACAAGGACTGTCGACCACAAATTGTTTAAACTGCATATATACTTATTGTTGCTTTCTGTTGGTCCTGCTAGCGGTTGTATGCATAAAATATTTACGGATCAGGTAGCTCAAAAAGAAATTAATCTAGCGCCACCCCAGCCCTAGCCTCCACGCAACCGGTACGGGAAATGTCATATTGAGCGCAATGCTTACGTTTGCAGTTCCTAACAGAATAATTACCTATATATTTCCTCCCGAAAGACGATAAGTTCGCGCGAATAGGGCGGAAGGAGGGAATTCCTATTCGCCGACAAAGCTGGTTTCTTTCATTTTAGTCGCCGAGTAGATTCCCTATTCGGCGCACAAAGCTGGTTTCTTTCATTTTAGTCGCCGAGTAGATTCCCTATTCGGCGCACAAAGCTGGTTTCTGTCATTTTAGTCGCTGAGAAACGGCATTTTTCCGCTTCAGCAGAATCTCAGTTGTAACCATGCACCGTGTATTTAACATTCAAGTCTTTCCCTATTCTACCAAGTTGGTTGCCCGTCGAGGGCATTTTCCCCCCTAGTATTAGATCTCGAGTATGTAATCGGCGTCAGGTCTTTGTTAAGTGCTTTTGGGGTCAAGTCAGTGAAGTTTAACTTTCGTTAAAATGAGGCGTTGGTTTTAAACTTTCGCTGACGGTATGAGGTTTGATTCCAGTGACTACAATGCTTTTTCGTCTCTAGCCAACCGAGCTATCCATCGTTAGCTGGTCGGTGATTTGGTAAAATCATCAAGCAAAATCTAAGTGCACTCTTAGAAGTGTTGCAGTAGAAGCTACAGGAATCACTTTTGTAGATGATAAATACAGAAGCTTTGGTTTAAATATAGGTTAAGTCTTGTAATTTCTACAGGACATCGTTAGTAGTTTTTACCAGATATACGAGATATCTCTCGTACTTTGGTAGAATGGATTACACGATACACTGATAACGCAAACTGAGTATATAAGGGCGACAGTGATCAAAATTTTTGAAGACTGAAATTTTTGAATGTTTTCGAATTCTCAGTCTTTCACCATCCCGTGGGTATTTTTTTGTAACGGTCACTCCATGCCGACAATATTTGGGACCGGGCGTCCTCCCCAGTCCTCCAGTAACAGGTCGCTTCAGTGAAAATTACTGGTTTTGTCTTGTAAAAACAACAGGTTTGGTATCTGATTTAAAATTGTAGAAAAAGCTGAACACAACTAAAGGTTTCTTAAGTATTTTCGCGTCTTATCTCGATTACCCCCCCCACCACCACTCAAAATCCTTAAAACTGGATCAAATGAGCTAAAATTTGCTATGGGTATGTTTTCGACTACGCTGAGTTCAAATATCGCAAAATTGTTCGATTTCGCGAAATTCGAATTTTTTTCGATTTCTAAGGGGGGACCAAGGCAAACCGAAAACTTTTTGTCTTCGATTTTGCTATTAAAATGTATAAAGCAGTTTTGGGGTCGAAGAACACGAATTTGAAGTCCGTTTTTCGATTCAGCTTTTCCTTAGTTCAATATAAACTTATATACATCCTAAGCTTAAATCTTTAGCTTACACTGAACTAACGAAAAGCTGAATCGGAAAACGGACTTCAGATTCGAGTTCTACGACCCCGAAAACCTCTATATATATACATCTTTTCAGCAAAATCGTAGACAATAATTCGGTTTCCCTTGGTCCCCCCTTAGAAATCGAAAAAAAATCTAATTTCTCGAAATCAAAAAATTTTGCGATATTTGAACTCAGCGTAGTCGAAAACACACCCATAGTAAATTTTAGCTCATTTGGTCAAGTTTTAAGGATTTTGAGTGGTGGGGGGTAATCGAGATAAGACCCGTATTTTCTACAGACAACTTCTTTAAAAAACTACAGGTTTCCTTATTATTTCTACAGGAAACTTAAGTTGTTTTTAGTATGGCCGGTAAAATATAGAAAAGCTACTTTGTAGAAAATACAGGAAGCTCCGCTATTGACTCACCGCACAAGAGCACTTTTGCAGGAAACAAAAATTCCTGTAATTTCTGCAGGAGTCTTTTTAAGACTGTGGGAAGGTGATGAGAGTATGTGTAGAATGGCTGTTCCCTTCCAAGATGCTGAAATCATTTGAGATGATACTCATAGCTCTGCGGCTAAGAATCCGGGAATGAGCTTCGACACCCCATGTCCTGTGGATAGAGATATCTTCAGGTAACGGTATAAAGGTTTACCCATGGAGATATCTCCGTCCTGCCTCAGGACAAGGGGTGCCGGTGCTCATCCCCAGATTCTGAGCCGTAGAGTCAGGAGTGTCACCTCAAATGATGACTGCATCCGTGGAAGGGGGGGCGGCCCTTCTACACAGACTCCTGTTACCTTCCCACCGTAGTGGTACCCATTTAACGACCAGATAAGGATGGATAGCTGGGTTGGCTACCGTCGAGAAAGCTTTGTGGCCTTCGTGGATCGAACCACCGACCGTATTGGAAGTTCTGACCAGCGCCGTAGACTCGGCCTCCCGTTCCCGACCGTATCTTCAGGGGCAAACCTTTACCGTTTTTACTTTACGCAATCTATTAGGACAGTTTTCAAGGAATGTATATAATTTGCATATTACGTATGCAGGGTATTTTTTAGGGATTTTTTCCGGGGGGGGGCTTACCGGGGAGGGCCCCCCCCGGGCCCGGGGGGGGAATGAAATTTTCGGGGGGGGATGATTGTTTTGCAAAAATGAGCCAAAAAATGGTATTTTTTGGCATATTTTGCATGGTGAAACACAAAAAGTTCTCAAAAATGCCAGAATTTAAGTAAAAAGAGTCATTTTTACGAAAAAATCTCCGGCGAAGCCGGAAAATTTTTGAAAATTTGACCATTTTTGGAAAAATGTAGACCTCATTAAGAGGACAGACCAAAATCCCGGGGGGGGAGGCATTTTCGGGGGAGGGAAGGTCAATTTCGGGGGGCCCCCGCCCCCCGTAAAAATACCCTGCGTATGCGGACACATGGGGAATACGAACTATATCTGTGAAAAATATGAACATTATCGTTGTCGGTGATGTAAGGAAAATGGATGCTCTCCTTAAGCTGATGACGGTGGGACGTTTTTCAACCTCGTCTCTGTACGTCAGATGAGATTAACGAGTTTCTCAAATTTCAGCTCTTCTGGTTGGTGAATAATTATTTTCGAACTATAGACCATACGCATGTGTTAAACTTAGGAAAAGAAATTTTGAAAAAATCTACAAAACCTTTCTGATTTTAAACAATTATATTCGTACATAAACTGCTGAAGTGTGGTATATTGGAATTAGAATTTAATGTACGCGCTGCGGTTGACTTAGTTTTAGCCCAAAATTTAGGGGAGGGGAATCTCCAAAATAGGGGGGCATATATATATTACTGAACTGTTTTGCGATTTTTTACATTTTTACCTACAGATTGTCAAAACTCACTACAGAATGACTAGTGTGCGGTGTTTTTAAGCTAAAATTGTGAAAATTCCTTAAATCCGAAAACGTTTTAAAACTTTATGGTGAAAATGATTATATAAATTTGGCAACTTTTTGGGTTATGGGGAGAGGGCTCTTTGATTGGGGGGAGATTGCCGATTGGAGGGGGAGGTCCTAAACCCCCCGCAGGAAAAATAGCCAGTGCAGTAGCCATATAGATTTATTGCGTACAAATTCAGCTAGTATTGATTTGGCTAACGAAACGTGGTATCTGTGGTTTGCTTCTGATTCCAGATGTGTGCTAAACGGCCTATAAAACCTTTACATACTAACAAAATTGGAACAGAAAAAATGCATTAGTTTTCTTGTACTCGAAGTCCTTTCCAGATTACTCCGCTCCAGTGCTAAAATTTTTAATAGTGGGTCAATCGAGGATTCTTGTGCGATATTTTGGAACTCAGTGTCGAAACCATACCTCGTATCCATATCAGATTTTTTATCGACTGGTCCTGTTTAAAATATTTTGGCACTTGGGGTGGGGGTTTTTCTGAATTTTTCTGAATATTAATTTTTCAGTGTTTAACTTAGCACTATAATGGGATCGAATCAGCAAGTGACCAGCTTAGAATCCATTCTGGAAAAGCACATTCCTGAACCTGAACTTGCTGAAGTCAGAAGAATTCTGTATGGAAAACCTGTCAAGTACGTGCTTAAATTTTTTCAACTTTTCAGTTGTCTTTGTTTCATATTAGGGGCCTTGGTCCTTGGTGCCAGTTTAGTTGATAGGCTAAAATTTAATTTTCTAAATATGTAAACTTCTTTAATAAGATTGGTGGTTTAGTTAAGACTTTTGTGTAAAAGTTGTGCTGTGGCTAACCGTTGTAGTGGTTTTCAATAAAAGTTTTACCTTGTCGCGAACAGGACTTAAGATTATGTATGACTTTACATTAGTTTTTTCTAAAATTTTTCAATTCTTGAGGGGAGCTATAAAGTAGATTTTGCAGTGACAATTGAATTGCAAATTTATTCGATTGAATTGATTTATTGGTTTGGTTACACTGAATAGATCTTTGACATTTCCCTTTATCTTTGTGCTCAAATCTAGTGACTGTCATTTACAATTTTTTAATTTTTAATTTTGATTTAGGACGATGCTATAGATATAAGAGTCATTCTAAAAGCAAGTTGCTAGCTTGTGCCAAAATGTTCTAATGACATTGTGTGTGACATATTATTGGGTGGGTTTTTGTATTTTTGTTGTAGGAAGCTCGATTTGGACAAAGCGTCGTTAGACTTGGCACAGCGCCATGACTTCGATGTGGCAGGATATGCCTTAACTCCGGCTGAAACTGAGTCGACGCGGCCTCCAAGGGTGGTAAGTCAGGAAGATACTAATCGGAGGAATTTTATTTTACTGATCTCTGCTATGACAATGAAATACATTTTCTTGAAAGGGAAGCAAGAGGATATATTAAGAGATTAACTAACAGACTAACCCATCCCAACATTGAATGAAAAAGATGGTGACCTAAAGTCAGAGAACAGTTGATTAATTAATTGATATTGATTGATCAAAATTGATTTAATTTTTAATCACTACTTAAGCGCTGTGCAATCTAAAAATCTTCCTCCAGCACCGCACGATTAGCCTAATAGATTACAATTGTCCTATTTTTCTGTTTGCTGCTTGCTAATAGTCTAAAATTGTGCCTTTTCCTCTCTGTTTTAGATCCGAATTGCGGCGGTTCAGAACAAGATCATCCGTCCCACCACTGAGCCGGTTCCTGTACAGCGACAGGCGATTCATGATCGTGTCGGTTTGATGGTGGAGGCTGCGGCCCGATCCGGGGCCAATGTGATCTGTTTTCAGGAAGCCTGGAGTGAGAACGATTTACGTAGAACCTAACAGTGACGTAAACCAGAAAAAACTTCGGAGGGAAGAGGTCCAAAATTTTGTGGGAAATTTGGGGACGGTTCATGAATTTTCTTATTTTTAAGCTGTATGTAGGAGATTGTTGTACAAAAAAATGTTCGAATCTAGTAAGATGAGTGGGCTTGGAACGTGTCAGTGCGTCTAAAAAACATGAATATGAGCAAGTCAGGTTTAAAACGAATAGTCAGTCAGCCAGTACTGATTTCGACGTACAATAAAACGTCTTAATAATACGAATTTGTGATGAATTATTTTCTGACTTTTCGAGTGATGTGTTTTATTTTTTGGATCTTAGGCGAGATTGTTTTACCTGTTTTCTATTTTTCCTGTGTTACTCTTTTAGCCATGCCTTTTGCCTTCTGTACCCGAGAGAAGCAGCCTTGGTGCGAATTTGCTGAGTCGGCCGAAGACGGCCCTACCACTCAGCTTTGTCAGCAAGTACGTCTGCTGTCGTTGTAAATGCCGGGCTCATCGACCGATCGGCCATAGAAGGTCAGATCCGTGTCCACAAGTCCAGCACACGTCTTTATATTCGGTCAGATCATGCAACCAAGGGCCTTTTCAAGAAAGGGTAGAGTAGAGTAGAGTTAGTAGAGTTAAAATTAACTATTTTGACCCGTTTTAACTCCACTCAGCTGGACGCTCCCTCTTTTAACTCTTTCATGAAAAGGATCCAGTTAATTTTAACTCTACTCTACCCTTTCTTGAAAAGGCCCCAAGACAGGATAAAATGGGTTGGCCGGGCTGACCAGCTCGGTAGCATAATTTAAGGACAGAGGACTGACGAATGTGTTGATTTGACATGACGTAGAAGTGCCCAGGAAATGCCAAATTTTAAGGATTTTTGGTCAAAGTTTTCCGGCTTCGCCGCAATTTATTGCTAAAAATCGTCTAGTTTGGTACTCAAACTCAATTTTTGAACACGTTTTAGCATAGTTATAGCAGCATACGTAAGTACAAGACAGGCTATTTCTTTACTGTATTTTTGGCATGTTTAGACTATTTTATTCCCCCCTCCCACTCACTAGTAATAAACTAAAAGTAAATAAATGGGCTAAAAATAATTCTTGCACTCAATCACCATTATCTTCGCCACGATGACATTGGTGGCGTTCCTTCGGTTAGTGCAAGTGCTAGTAAAATCGTAAATCGTATGAGAGCGGTCAGAATTTCAATCCACTTAGCTCATAAAAAAACTCTAGTTTCTGTGTTAGACTTATCTGGAATGAGAGATATCCCAGATAATTTTGTTTGATAATGTTTGATTTTCGTTTCAGTGGGCCTCTCGCTACGGAATGGTTGTCATTTCGCCGATTCTGGAACGCGATGAGACACACTGTGGTGTTATGTGGAATACGGCTGGTAGGTCGATTATTTTCTCGTCTTTATTTTTAGGGTTATCCCCGTCCCTGACCTAATTTTCAGGCTTTCCCCTTTTTTTTGATGTTACATTAACACAGGGTACGATTCCGGGGATTCCGGGGGGGGGGTCTATTCCGAAAATCATCGAGGATTTTCTACCCCTGAACTGTTTCCAAAATGTTGTGGGAGTCTGCTCCAAAATGAGCAAATATTGCTAATTTTTTCAAAATTTAGGCTAGAAATAAGTAACCAATCTACGATTTTAAACAACTGTTTAACGATTTTAGAGAAGATTTTTTCAAAAAATGATTAAAAATTTGCAATTTTTGAGTCAAAATAGCGTTTAGCGTTGGGGGCCTGCCCTATTTGCTTTCTCGCCATGAGTGTGAACCCATTTGTTACTGGCCTTGGGGGGCTGCACCAGGTATGGGTAGTAGGAGAAATAGGGGGAATTAACCGGCGAAAACCTGAGGTCTATCAAAGGAAATAAACCCGGATTGTTGGGGGTAGGGCAAGCACTCAAACCTAGGGTTGTTCCAATGAAACATTGCCGACCGAGGCCCGGGTATGGCCCGACCCAGAGCCCGCTACCAGGCCGGCCCAAAGGCCAGGCCCGCTCCTTGCTTTCGGGCTTTCAGCCAAAGCTTGGCCGGGCTCAAAAAATTTTCCGGACCCTGCCCGGCCCGGTCCAGGGCCCGAGCCCCTAAGCCCGCTACACGACCTGGGAGCAACCCTACTCAAACCTCCTTCACGCACACGTATAGTCTGAACTGGAATACCCCATTCCCTCCAAGATATCCTTATGCTCTATACTCTCTTACATCTGCAGAGAAGGTAAGATAAGGATTTTTGGGTAAAATTTAGATTATTCTCGTGTTTGTGGAAATCTTCATGTTAGTCTACCTGTTTTTCTGTCCGTAAAGATAATCGATAAAACAACCGCTAATTCACGGATTCACAAGGTATACAAAGGAATCAATAAAATATCAGTCCAAAACGTGAATACCCGAAACAACATTCACGTTTTGGACTGATATTGTTTTTCTATCTGAAAATAAGCCAAGTCGATCACGCTAATTTTTTTCAATCACGTCAAGCTATTTTTAATGTTATGATCTCAGACTTTCAGACTTACACACCTGTTATGGATTTTCTCACATTTTGTCTTCATGCATAATTGGTTTTTCCTTATGTTTTGCCCTTAGTTTATAGCATTCTTGTCACTAATTAAATAAGAAATGTATCTGTTATCATCCTGTATACATATGTAGTTAAGTACATGCTTACTGTTGTACTCCTTTTAGTGATAATTGATAAGGATGGTACAGTGTTGGGCAAGTCTAGAAAGAATCATATTCCCCGTGTGGGTGACTTTAATGAGAGTACCTACTATGCCGAGGGCAATCTTGGACATCCTGTCTTTGAAACAGCATTTGGTATGCAACTGAGTCACCTGATTTGATAATGCTAAAAAGCCTTGATTAAATTCTGACCTTTTGTGTGGTAAATGTTAAAACTTGTGTCTGTAGCTAGCTAAGTAATCAGAAATGGGGTGTAGCTATTGAGTTTGCTAAATTTATACAATAATATGCAGGAGTGCTCTGTTTTGTTCCGTTGCGTTTAGTGTGAGGACTTCTTTGAAAGCTAGAATTAATTAGACTTAGTGTTTTGATGCTGGATCATTTTGCTTTTTTTTCCTAGGCAAGATTGGAGTGAATATCTGCTACGGGCGGCACCATCCACAAAATTGGATGATGTATGCCTTAAACGGCGCGGAGATTATTTTTAATCCTTCGGCTACTGTTGGGAACTTGAGGCGAGTTGTTTTAAATTAGGTTACTTAATTACTTACTCTATTAATTAGTTAATTAATTAATTTTTCATGAAGTGTACCTAAACGGAATATAGAGAAAATTAAGGTTTCTGTAATTGAAAATATCGTAAAGCCAAAGGGAGTCAGTCTGGCCGTGGTGCTTTCGTACGTATTCCGAAACAAAATTCGTGCCAAAATCTTGTGATAAATCACAGTTTTGGTTTTTTCAAGAGTGTCTAATGATAAGAGTATGCCACTAGGCAAGCTCTTTGTTATCAGAGCAAAACCTGTGTTCTGTACGCTAACGGCTGACTCCCCCAGGCAAGTTACACCCCAGTGACCCCCCCCGCAAATCAGACCGTAGTGACCCCCCGCAAATCAGACCGTAGTGACCCCCCGCAAATCAGACCGTAGTGATCCCCCGCAAATCAGACCGTAGTGATCCCCCGCAAATCAGACCGTAGTGACCCCCCTCAAATCAGACCGTAGTGACCCCCCGCAAATCAGACCGTAGTGACCCCCCCCCCGCAAATCAGACCGGAGTGACCCCCCGCAAATCAGACCGTAGTGACCCCCCGCAAATCAGACCGTAGTGATCCCCCGCAAATCAGACCGTAGTGATCCCCCGCAAATCAGACCGTAGTGACCCCCCGCAAATCAGACCGTAGTGACCCCCCGCAAATCAGACCGTAGTGACCCCCCCCGCAAATCAGACCGTAGTGACCCCCCGCAAATCAGACCGTAGTGACCCCCCCCCCGCAAATCAGACCGTAGTGATCCCCGCAAATCAGACCGTAGTGACCCCCCGCAAATCAGACCGTAGTGATCCCCCGCAAATCAGACCGTAGTGATCCCCCGCAAATCAGACCGTAGTGACCCCCCGCAAATCAGACCGTAGCGACCCCCCGCAAATCACACCGTCGTGACCCCCCACGCAAATCTGACCGTCGTGACCCCCCGCAAATCAGAGCGTCTTGACCCCCCCCGCAAATCAGACCGTAGTGACCCCCCGCAAATCAGACCGTAGTGACCCCCCGCAAATCAGACCGTAGTGATCCCTCGCAAATCAGACCGTAGTGACCCCCCGCAAATCAGACCGTAGTGATCCCCCGCAAATCAGACCGTAGTGACCCCCCCGCAAATCAGACCGTAGTGATCCCCCGCAAATCAGACCGTAGTGATCCCCCGCAAATCAGACCCTATTGACCAAATCCGTACCTAGTCCAAACCGGGGTACTCTGACCCGTTCTGTGTTTACGTGGTTGGCTCGAAAACAAGAGATTTGTGCGCGAATTTTGTGCTTGCTTCGAGCTTTAAAACACAAACATAGCGTGCTAATTTGTTTGAAGTGTTGGGTATAATTTGCGGGCAGGGTCGGTTGTCAGTAAAGGAGTAAAAAACGAAACTTTGGTGTAAAATTTTGCAGTTTTTTGCGTTATTGGTGGAAGGACATGACTTATGGGACCTTTTCGTGGAGAAGAGGGGGGGCGGCCAAGTAAGAAATAAGCCAGGGCTGGGGTTTTACCTCTATGTCTCTGGGTTACAATTCTGTACACTTGAGCTGCGAGGAATACAACCATTTCTGTCATGACTTTTTGTTTTGTTTTATGTTTTCCTTATGTTTTGTGTTTTATGTTTTTGTGTTCTATGTTTTATCTCATCTTTTTTCTGCCGGTGTTTCAGCGAGCCCATGTGGTCTATTGAAGCGAGAAATGCTGCCATAGCCAACGGCTGTTTCATTTGTGCTGTGAATCGAGTTGGAGTCGAGACATTTCCCAACGAATTTTCATCCGGCGATGGAAAACCAGGTTTCTAAAACTAATCCCTGCTGCTTTTAAAATACTTTCATTTCATTTTATGCTAGGTGGAGGATTTCTGCAATGGATTCAATTGAAATGGTTATGTTTCCAGGGTCTTAGGTTTGTTAAGTTGAGACTCGCGATTATTTTATTTTCCCAATAATATGTTGTTCCCGGTTTTTGCCATGAATATTTTATGTACTTTTGTGTTTTCTCATTTTCTGCCTGTTTTATTTTTAGCTCATAAAGATTCAGGACATTATTATGGTAAAATAGGTTTTGTCTTGTTTCTGTTTTTGGCCGGATTATTAATTTATGACCATTATAAAATGTGAAAGTATTTTGTTTTGTACCTTTCAGGAAAGTATACAAAATTTCTCTAACAACCAAATAAAAATAAATAACCTTTAGTGGATATAAAATGAAGTTATGGAAATGGGTTTTTCGCTAGATTCTAATTTTTAGTGGCTAGTATAACTTTCACGCTTATTTGACTTTAAAGTAAAAGTTGTTGGTGCATCACTTTCTGTGGTAGAATTTCTGTGTAGTTAACCGAAGGTTGAGGGTTCAAGCTGAGTTTTCTTTCCTTATCGTTCTTTATTTATTCGTTATATACTTGTATTGTCTGTGTTGAAGTGACTTAATTAAATTATTAAATTAAATTAAATTATTTAAATTAAATTAATTTAAGTTACATTATTTTTTATAGGCTCGTCCTATGTTGCTTCTCCGGATGCTAGTCGAACTCCGGTACGAATTTGAGATTTTTGTTTGTGTACTGAATACTGATAGCTGAAGTTTTGGTAATTGTGGTTAGAATTATAATCATTTAGGTATCTTGTGATTATTTTATGGAAATTATGCAATCGCTCTTTTGACGCAGTTTTTTTTTCGTATTTAAAACAGTACTTCTGTGATTCTTTTTAGGGTCTGTCAAGAACTCGTGAAGGGGTGCTGATTGCAGAAATTGATTTGAATCTGTGTACACAGATTAGAGATGTTTGGGGATTCCAGGTATTCTGTTTTTTGTTGTACGTTTTCGTCGAATTTACTACTCTTCCCTGTTGTAGTGACCGTGTTGTGTCGTGGGACTTACGGTTTCTGCTATATAGTGCAATCGATTGCTAAAATATTGCCGTGACCGCGCATTCTTGAACTAGAATGTACGTATTTTTCTGCCACCAGTTTTGGAAATCGGTTTCATTTTCAGTTTGCTCTCTGCAGTGCTATATTGTTGTATAGGAAATTGGGATGGTATTATCAAGAGTCAATGATTTTCTTCTATATATTAGAAGAAGAGTAAGCCACTAGAGGGCTCCTCTTCTTGGCATTGCGTAACGGTGCTCCGACCACAATACGCGAGTGTTCCCCCGATTGGGGGGGGGGTCGACAGGTATAACCCCTCCTCCGTTTGGTGGGTGGGGGGGTTAGCCAAAAGAGGTCCCCGTTTGGGGGGGGGGTAACCAAAAGTGGTCCCAGTTTGGGGGGGCTCAAGCGCGCTAAGTTTAGCTCATTCTGATTGGCTGTTGGCGACTCCCACCAAACGTGGACCACTTTTTATGACACCCTCCTAAAGGGGACCCTTTTTTAGAAATAAGCTGTAACTACCGTAATCCTTGGCTAGACCCCCCAAACGGAGGGGGGTTTCTGCAATCTGATTGGCTGGTGGCTTCCCCCCCCCCACCAAACGGGGACCTCTTTTTGGCTACCCCCCCCACCAAACGGAGGGGGGTATGCGCTGTCGATTTGGTCGAAACGGGGGAACATTCGCGTATTGTGGGCGGAGCACCGTTACGCAATGTCAAGAAGAGAAGCCCTCTAGTGGCTTACTCTTCTTCTTAATGATAGTGCAATTATGCACTCTTGGTATTATGTAGTTTGACATTTTGTGGAAGAAATTTTTGTATGCAAAACAATTTAATTGTCAAGGAACATCATCTGCAATCTGAGCTCTTTTAGCTTTCACATGGCTTCATTAGATTGCCTATGGTACGTTTGGACACAAATTAATTTTCCTTATTTTATGCCTTTTGCTATCTACTTACCTGCTAGGACAGCGGAAATAAGGTTTCTTATTTCCTTTCCTTTTTGTTTCAGATGACGCAAAGATTGGAGCTGTACGCTGAAAGTTTAAAGAAATATGTGAAACCTGATTATAAGCCTCAAAGAGTTACAAGGGCCACTGTGGAAAAGAAAGCTAACGAAATAGCCTGATGTGTGACAGAAAATACCTATACACTATTTTCTTGATTTTCAGTTATTTGATTTGCTCAATTTTGTGATTATTTAATTAATTTTTAGGTTGTAGCATTTGGATCAAATACGTATATTTGAAAATAAAGATGTAGGTAATTTTATTGTGTAACATAACATACACACATGACATTAACTGATAGAGCATTGCTACAAAAACGTTTGTTCCTTGCAAGATATGTATTAACGGAATATTTTAAGTTCACAGTGTTTATTTACAAGAAACAGAATTAGTGGCATAAAAATTCGTTGAGATGTTATTGTAACAACAGCCAAATGGATAAATTGGCATGATCGTGGCCTTTATACGACCATTTCAGAATCGGCAAGATTAGTTTTTTCAGGTTAAGTTATACCCAAGTTGACGCGGAATGTCTCACACAGCAAGACACGCAGGCGATAACAACTGCCAGTAGTAGAAGTAAACTGTGGGTTCCAATAATCTGAGCAAGAGAAAATAAATAAACGGTCCGGTTGCACCAGTCTTGGGGAGTATCCATCGGAAAGGGGTGTTCGAATTTGGGCCAGTAAATGGAAAATACCCAGTAGTTGCCCATGACGAACCAGGACAAGAGGAAAAGGGTTATGACAGCCTCGGCTACCCGTGTGCTTTTGGTCGTGTAGACTTCGACGTCCTGAACCCCGACTGCCGTTATGTCATCTTCGATCTGAAATAAGAAAATCGATAAAAAACTATTTTGGGTGGTTAACGTTCATACTGAACAGTTTAAATCCTCTCGTCCATTAAGTTTTCTAGTAGCGTCACAAGATTTTCCTATCTGTTAAGAAGTCTACGCTATCGCCTGTCCTGACATATAAATTGAAGGATTTATACTTTACTTCTCAGTTTGTGGTTCTGGATTCAGAAAATGTGACGGACAACTCAAGGCTTGCTCTTTCTTAACTTTGTTTTTACATTGGGTGGATTCAAGATTCAAGTAGTTAAAATGAAAATCATGTAACAGTGGTACACAAACTCCGACCGACATAGCTTGATGCAACTGTGCCTCCGTAGCTCAGCTAAGTTGGCAAAGCTCATGCCTAGTACCAAGAGTACCAAGAGTACATCACACATAAGAGTGTGACAAGCGTCACGATCTATGTTATCAGCTCGCGAGCCATGCTCTGCGCGCTAACGGCCCACCCGCAATATCGTACCTAGTGGACCCCTCGCAAATCAGACCTAGTACGGAATTGCTATGTTCACTCGTTTCTATAATAAGCCTTTTATCGGGACGCTAAATGTCACCCCCGCAAATGTGACCTGTCATTCGAGATTGATAAATGATTGATCCACTGAGAGAGCACCAGTGATATAGAAGTTACGTGCTCTTCTCTCCCGGCTCCGTGGTGTAGTGGTTGCACGCCTGACTGCAGTCCGGGAGGTCCGTGGTTCGATTCCCGGCGGAGCCAAATCTTTACACTAAGTACGTAATTGCGGGGGGAGGGGTAGATATGGGCCGTTAGCGCGCTGAGCATGGCTCGCGAGCTGATAACATAGATCGTGACGCTTGTCACAGTCTTATGTGTTATATATGTACTCTTACTAGTACGTGAGAACTGAGAAGTCGTGCGTTGGATCGAGACTCACGGAGCCTCGAAGTTTTCGGTGGTGGATGACTTTCTTCTTTCTCTCCTAGTTCGACGAAGTTTACGACTGGTTGATTTGTTGTTAGAGGTTTGGGGTGCTGGTAAAACCCAGCCCAGCCCCCAGCCCCAGCCTCCAGCCCCGATTGGTAAAACCCAGCCCTCCAGCCTCCAGCCCTCCTAGGTAAAAACCAGCCCAGCCCCAAGGGTAAAACCCAGCCCCTATTTTCCAGCCTCAAGGATAAAACCCAGCCCCTATTTTCCAGCCCTAAGGGTAAAACCCAGCCCCCATTCTTCAGCCCCGTTTTCCAGCCCCTGAGGTATTAGGTTTGGGTCTTATCTCGATTACCCCCCCAGTACTCAAAATCCTTAAAACTTGACCAAATGAGCTAAAATTTGGTGTGGGTATGTTTTTGACCACGCTGAGTTCAAATATTGCAAAATTTTTCGATTTCGCGAAATTCGATTTATGTGATTTCTAAGGGGGACCAAGGGAAACCGAAAACTTTTTTGTCTTCGATTTTGCTAGAAAGATGTATATAGGGGTTTTCAGGGTCGTAGAACACGAATATGGAGTCCGTTTTTCGTTTCAGCTTTTCGTTAGCTCAGTATAAGCTAAAGATTTAAGCTTAAGATGTAAGCTTATTCTGAGCTAAAGAAAAGCTGAAACGAAAAACGGACTTCAGATTCGTGTTCTACGACCCCGGAAACCCGTATATACATCTTTCTAGCAAAATCGAAGACAAAAAAGTTTTCGGTTTCCTTTGGCCCCCTCCTTAGAAATCGAAAAAATCGAATTTCGCGAAATCAAAAAATTTTGCGATATTTGAACTCAGCGTGGTCGAAAACATACCCACACCAAATTTTAGCTCATTTGGTCAAGTTTTAAGGATTTTGAGTACTGGGAGGGGGGTAATCGAGATAAGACCCTTAAGTTTTTCCCAGCCAGCAGCATGAAACGGCCCATATAAATTCCATTCATCTGGACCAGTTTCTGACAACAAACAGTGAATATGGGCAAGTGTACATAATATAAGAGTGTGCCACTAGGCCACTTTCACAGGGTCGGTGGTAAATAACACTGGCACAAAGTGTTTTTGTCTTTTGTTCGAAGCTAGATGTTCGCTCACATTTTTTAGAGGTGTGTGGAAAATGTAATTAGACATTGTGAAGTTAAATCAGCTTTAACAATCGATTATTTCTGATATTTACAATATGCACTATTTCTTTTAGGATTAAACGGATTAGATTTAGATTAATCCGCATTAAAGAATCAGAACCTTAAATTAAAAGGAATAAAATTTCATCCAGATTTGAACGGATAAAATTGAATCTCATTTGGCTAATGGACCAAGGCCTAACATAACCCTTGCCCGGCATTAAAGACACAGCTATTAACATAACATTTTTTGCCCTTCAGGACGAGAGGGGTTACTTTTTTCTTTCTTGCTAAGGGGGTCAACCGTTTTTTGTCGGTCTGGGAGGAGTCTGCACCGCCCTCGTTCCCCTTACGTTATCCTATGGCTATTAAAATTAAAACCGGCTGTTTTTTAATCATATTAAAAACTAAGATACTGAAATTCAACTATAATTGCCTTTCTTCAAATTGCCTTCACTGGTCGGACTGCCAGTCTGTGACAGCTTAGTCGGACTGAAGCCAATAGCCGTCAAGAGTGTTAAATATTTCACATTTAACTTGCATTTTGGCTAACCGTGGACTAAGGTACTGGTCTGGACCCCACTTTTCTGTGCTTGCCCTCAGGAACTGATCCAGGTTAATGGAATTAATACATAGACCGGGGCATGCTGCTGGCTTGGAAAAACGTTACCCTAGAAAAAGTGGCTGGAAAACGCGGTCAGGAAAACGGGGGCTGGAAAAAAGGGGCTGGAAAAGGGGGCTGCAAAACGGGGCTGGGTTTTACCCTTGGGGCTGGGCCGGGTTTTACCCAACGGGGCTGGCAGTCGGGGCTGGACATTACCCAAGGGGCTGGAGGCTGGAGGCCGGGTTTTACCCACCGGGGCTGGAGGCTGGGGCTGGGGGCTGGGCTGGCTTTTACCCACACCCGAGGTTTGGAAAAATGAAATACGCCGAGCGTAGGGACTGAGCAAACACAATGTTTGCTCGTATGCTTTAGGTTCATCTTTACCTGTAAATCCTGTTTCCGCATCTGTCGATTCTTGAGCAAAAGTATGAGAACTTTGAGCAGTCCGACACATCCACCAACTAGCAAATATACTGGAACTTTCGGCTCTTTTGGACACTCTTTCAGATTCGTTATGCCTAAAAAGTTCAGACACTCAGACAGTTAGTCTAAGATATTATGTTATCGAAAAACTATAGCTGATTAATGTATCTTCCAAAGTACATTAAAAACCGATAATTGTAGACGATTTAAAAACTTTAACCGTCTGAATTTCTTTCGTTGGCCTGCCATAAGCCAACTGATTTTCCAGTGAAAATTGTTAATTTTATGCTTCCATAATTTATAGGCATTTTCATTTATATACCAAATTAAGTACTATATAATGTGTGGTAAACCTTATAGTAGAAACCAGACATACCGAAATATACCATGAATAGATTGACAATGACCAAAGCTGATAAGATTGCAGCAGTCCAAACTGAAAAATTAAAAAAAGAAACATTTAGCATTACATGTAGTCTTGCATCAACCTATATAAATAAAATAATATATTATTAAATTTAGCTTCATTCCCGTGAACTGATATTGAGTATGATATTACCGAAAACAAATGCTCCTACATTAACTCTAAGTTTAAATTACATGTAACAAATATCATTTATTTAAAATTTCTTATTTTATTTTTACCTGTGCCAGCCACAATTTTTGTGGCTTCCTTTAGGATATCCAAACAAGTATCGGTGTCCTCTCCCGGGCTCATGTGGTATCCGACGCTACCGTAACTGTTGCTGCTGTCTTGACCTCCCATTAATTAGAAAAAAGGCATTACAAAACACAATAAAATGCAGAGAAATCGTTGCACAACTTGACTGACACGAAAATAGGAATCTAAACACAGTTAAACTAAATATGTACATACGTCAGACAACAAAAAAGCATTTATTTTATTTTTAGGTTTGTAGTTTTGTAGGTATGAGAGAAATTCTCAAAGGATTAAAAGTTCACAAAAAGAAGAGTACTATTGGTACCAGCGAAGCGGGGATGTTTAGACTTGAGTCAGAACTAAAAATTCGCTTGAATGCAATGCTTTAAGCCTTTCGAAGAGCCTTTTCTTTCGAAACCCATTATATTTTGACTGCAAACAAGCAAAACAAAGAAGTAGGGGGTTTTATGAAAGCCTGAAAAGTCACTCATTAGTCATAAAAACTCATTATAAGGACACTTTTGATGTTTAAAGAGTCGTGAAAACACTTTTTGAAATGAGGAATTTTGGCAAAAAGTTTTGAAGTTTAGTTCAAGCTAATCAAACAGAGCTGATAAATGATGACTATGCCAGATTTGACTGGAAAGAAATTTTCTAATAGCTTGCTGAGTCTGGAGCCCACTTTTGACCAGTTTATGTGTTTTTTAAAAAGTTAAACCTTATATCTAATTTGAAGTCGGAAAAGCAGGTGTAATAAATTGCACAGTCATCAAGGTGTGTGGAAAGATTGAAATTTCCGTGTTAGCTTCTTCTAGCATATATAATATGAGTCGTGTAGGAGGAGTTAAATAATGATCTAACATCAAACGATCTAATTCATAATAGATACGCATTTCTTTCTAAAAAGTGGATTTAATTTTTGCCTGATTTAGTGTAAGCAATCTAATTTATATACTCTTTAAAATATGCACAAAAAGAATGTACGTTTGTACGTATTAATTTCTTTAGCTCTTTTAATGCCCTCAAGGAAACTAAGCTTTCGTTGATGACACGAAATAATCCAAAATCCAAAATCTTCTTTGATGTGGTAGCATTGAAACATACAATAAAAATATTCGGATTCAATTTATTCAAAATGTAATGTGCACTCCGTTTTGAAGTTTATTTCTTATTATTGCAAAACTGCGGTTTTCGATCACTAAAAATATTGTACAATTAGCTCAGTTTAGGCAGGGTCTCCAGGGGCCGATGTTATCAAGCATCTCAACCCGGGTTGAAACACCAACCCGGGTTGAGATTGGGTTGACAACTTTGACCCCGGTGTTATCAAAATTGGGTTGAATTAACTTGGGTTGAAAAAACAGGATTGGGTTTGAAATTTGGGTTGAGTTGGAAACGAACCCACCCCGTTCCTTACCAACATTGAATAGTATATTACTTATTTTGTGTTGTTTTTTGCTTTTTCGTACCTTACTTGCTAATTTCCTTTGCTGTTATTGCTCTTAAATGGCGTTGGTTGGTTAAATAAAATGAATGAATGAATGAATGAATTTACGTTGGAAAAGATAAGTCAACCCAAAAATATTTGATAACATTGGGTTGGGCATCGGGGTTTACCCAACCCTAAAATTTTAGGGTTGAACCCAAAAATGGGTTCAGGTTCAACCCGGGCTGAACTCAACCCAATTTTGATAACACTGGCCCCAGGAGTCATTAGACATTATACCTATATTTTCTCAAATGGCGGCACAAAGTTCCTTCCTAACCTAGAATTTTGTCATGCTGACTAGCTCAGGCTCACAACAGCTATGTAGTTTGGCACAACATTTTATAAGATGTTTAAAAGACTATACTTTAAAAGTGTCGCTAAAAGCAACCTAAGCATTCCTGATTAAAAGTGCACAGAACAACAGGAAAAGCTTTAAGCCAAATCACTGCATAGCAGCGCTTAGACTGTAGTTTAATAATGGTTTTAGGCAATAGGCTTATTAGAGTTACACGGCAGCCGATTACTTGAGTTGGAGAGTTGAAGTAAAAGGGGATAGTCGAAAAGTTCAGAGACCATTAAGTCAAAGCTAATGATGGTTAAAAACTGGTAATAACTAACCACTAATGAGCAAAATTGGTTTAAACAGCCGGGAACCAGTGCTTTTTGTTGGCAGACATGGTTTTTGGTCAGATCTTACAGAATAGGACTAAACTGGTCTGAACTAAAGCTGCTCCAGCTAGCCCCCATTAATTTACGCTAATTTGATGTTTTGGTGTAGTTTATTTGTATCAGAAAGAAATTTACAGGGGTATGTGGGGGTGGGAGAGTGAAAGCCTATTAAGTATATTAAAAGGGACACCAGACGGAAAATGGAAACCAGTAAAAAGCAGTGTATAAGTAGAAGTTATGGATTAAAGTTTGAAAGGAAAACAGAAGACAAGTTTAAATGGTTTAATGTATATAACTTTATATACCACGGGTTACCTCATTATTCGACTATTACATATAAGTTGAACTGTATTATTTTTTATTATTTTATTAGGAATCATGATCGTTACAGATAGTGATGTTTCAGGCACTGAAACTGAAACTATTTTGGGAGAAGACCTGAAACTGAAACTGAAACTAAAATCGGTTACTGAACAACACTAAAATAGTTGCAGAGCATACAGTTGTACTAAATTAGTTATTCTTAATTTTGATTCCGAGGCTAGGCAGTCTCAGGCAGAAACTAAGACTCAATACTCTGACTTAAAAGCAATCATGAATCGATCCATGTAATGGCAGAGAGACAATAAAATTAGCAATGTGAAAGCAGCGCAAGATGGTATCGGAAAGATATAGATGTTGGTGTGACAATCATTGGATAACTGTATTCTAACTGAAATAACTGGCTGATAACAAATAAGCAGCCAAAATAGTAGGGTAATAATAATGAAGAAGCCAAAATATGATTGTCCATCTGTGGCATTCCTCCCCGTTTTAGAATACAATTACACGTAGTCCCTTGTTGCAATCTTCCAAAAGTAGTTACCAATTTGTTGACAGTTGCTTTGCTTATCTTTGTACCACGCAGCAGAGGAAAGTACTAAAAGCTTACTAGACAATGATGAAAACCTATTATTTTAGTGATTGTGCATACTCTCGATTATTTCTTAATTCGGCCAGCCCAGAGTTGGAAGTGGGCCGCGGGTACCCGCGGGTCGTGGGTACCCGCGGGTCGACTTTCAGGTCAGTGGGTACCCGCGGGTTAGAGCGGGTCAAGTGTTATTTTGTTCACACCATCTTTATGCTAAATTTTGGGCTAATTTCTCCAGAAAATTTACAGTTTATGTTAAATTTTCAATTGTTCTTTAACTTTTGGCTCTTGTGTATGTCTTTATACATTATAATATTGTTTTTATGATAAAATTATTTATTTCTATTCTGTCTTGAATCTTCAGTCAGAAATATTTCAGTAATATCTCCCGGACATAGTCATTGGCATAAATATGTATTTTATTTTTACGCAAAGCCTTTAATGCTTCTGCATTGATTGACAAACTGTTTGCGCGAAAACAATGTTTTTATTACAACAGCCTGCAAATCTATCTTTCCGTAAAGAGCGTGAGCTGCTTCCAATAAATAATTATATAATGTCAAGCTTGAAATTTCGACATAGTTCATAGAATGATGATCATTCCTAATTTTCTTGGTGCTAATAAAGTGTATGATATAAATGGCAGTTTGTTATCATATCCAAGTTAGGAGTGGACAGTGTTATATAAACACTCCTGCGGTAGTTCCTACTCAGCTGTAAAAATAAATAACAATGAATGAACTGAACTTTTACGAAATTAGGTACTACAAGAAAATAGACGTTAAAATAAAGATCTTCAAAACTTTGCCTAAATACTGATTCTACTGACCGATCTTGGTCCCAACACTTTTGCGATGGCATAGCATCCTCAGAACTAACGAAAACGAAGATGAAACATGCTGTAGTTAGCTGTGAACGCAAAATTTTTGTTTGAAAGTTTTAATACTTCACTACGAACATTTTTAAAGTGTTAATTTTGCTCGATGCATGCTAGAGTACTTAAATATGCAAAAATGTCCAAATTTAAGAAGTGGGTCAAGTGGGTCGACGAAATCTCAGTGGGTCGCGGGTCGCGGGTCAGGGGTCCGCGGGTCGCGGGTACCCGCGGGTTACGAAATTGCGACCCACTTCCAACTCTGGGCCAGCCCATAATTCTTAGCGGAAAACTTCACAAGCATTGCTTGTAATGCGTAATGATACCTATACTGAGAGGTCAGTGTAGAACAGGGACAAATCTAACAGTCCAGATTTGGTTGAATAGACTTGCCTGCTACAATCTTAAATTTTATTGAATGAAGAGAGTTTAAGAAAAGCGATACCAAAAGGCCCCCAGTGCGGACAATTAGCCGGCCGGGCAAAAAGGTGGGCGCTAGAAACGGCTTATTAGTGAAAAAAGGGCAACTTGGCTCAATGTTTCAGGGATACATTTGTGAGATAGCTCTAAAGAAAGGACAAGAGCAACAGAGGGAGGGACGGGGGGGACATAGGATCAGTCTAATGAAGGCTCCCTGATTCATAAAATGCTCCTTTTGACAGGAGATAAAAACTGATTAGCACAATCTCATATCAGAGTACAAGTAAAATCAAACCGAGGGTACATTACCTGCTGATAAAATAGGCAAATTGAGCCAGGAATGATAATAAGACTGTCCTCTATATACCAGGTATAGGAAGCCAGGGTCAAGCAGTTTATGGCAAACTTTCACGACTTTATGTCTATAACTTTAGATGAAGCCATAATAGCGACAAAATTTGAGATGTTTCGTCGATTACTTCCGGTTCAGACTAAAATCAACTGGATTTTTGTTTACAAAGATCTCTGACTGATAATTTAATAAAATTTTTATGTCATAAGCAACCTAAGCAGGTTTATTGCCTGAGCTCTTTCTCCACATATATACCTATATGACAACGACGGATAAAGATATTTCATTTAGTCATGTTTCACTTAGTCATATTAGGTATTATCTAGCGGGACTGAGTGACTGTTTCAGTGGGTCTTCCGTGATGATTTGTTTTGACCATTCTGACCAAGTTACTTGATGGGGTTATGGAACCTTGGGGGGTGAATTCCCCAACAGTGAAAAATCAAATCTCGACTTTATGTCAGACCCTATATTTAACATATGGCTGAGGGCTTAGGCTTAGGCTTAGTGTCGTGTAGTGATGTTTCAGTCACTGAAACTGAAACTATTTTGGGAAGAGACCTGAAACTGATACTGAAACATTTTTAAGCAGCCGACTGAAACTGAAACTGAAACTGAAACTATATTGGGTAAAAGACTGAAACTAGGACTGAAAATGTCTTTCCTTAAATCTTGAAATTTTTAAGGTTTTGAGCTTCGATTCTGTTAACATTGCTGTAAGAGAGGCTGAATTACCATTAAATTGTGCTTTATATTAACTCAGAGAGCTGGAAACCGTTGTTTTTAAAGCGAACTGAAACTGAAACTGAAACTCCGACTGAAACTAAAACTGAAACTGAAATTATTTTACATTGCCGACTGAAACTTAAACTGAAACTGAAACTATTTTGGTCCGCCGACTGAAACTGAAACTGAAATTATTTCAAACCACCGACTGAAACTGAAACTGAAACTGAAACTAAAATCGGCTACTGAAACAACACTAGTGTCATGTCAGGCTTAGGCTGAGGTTCGTCTCGTTGTCCTGAGCACAGAAATATCAAATTCACTGCATAAAAATGCGTTTTGATTTCCCCCCCAAAGTTACTTGATCCCAATTGTTATTGGTGGGAAAGTATATATGTACACAGAATTTGTATGTTCTCATACAAAACCTCATTTTATATATCTGGAAATTTAAAATTGGTATATTTTACTGAAAAATTTTGAAAATCTGAAGCACACTTGCCTTATTTTATGGCGCCGCACGGTGTAGTTCTAATAACGCGGACAGATCCGTGTGCTTCTTCGTTGAACAGTTTGTTCTTCGAAACTAGTCTACTTCAATTTTGGGTAAAATGTGAGCAATAGTAGAGTTGTCACACCTGCTGAAAATTGTCTGCCATGTAAGCTAGCTTTAACTTTAGTTTATCATTCAGTTAATCCAGTGCTACAGAGAAGTACAAAGTTCAAACTATGCAGCAACTGTATTTGCTTTTGAAACTCAACCTAAAAGCTCAGTTGCGTCGGTTGGACCACATCCTGGGGTTGACGTGAATCTTGATGTCACATAAGTATTAGTATTAAATAGTAATACTATAAATACTGTATTCATACTGCGCTGCATTTACGACAAAGTCTGTATAATAAGATGTACTTAAGCTCTAAAAGGCAGAGAGAGATTATCCTACACATCTCACAGCTTGACAGACGTAACTGCTCAGGAAGGAATAGGAAATTATCTAAACCTAAATACTGTATTAATATTAATTCTGGTCGGCTTCCTGTCAAGCCAGGTGTAATATCCTTTGCATTAATTTGGCGGCACATTTCAATAAAAAGCAATATGGAGAGTTTAGTAATAAGTTGGTTCAGAAGCTTCAGGCGCATAGAGCTGGCCTAACTAACCAAGTTTTGCCAGAAATTGCCGGTGGCTGAAACGAAAAATGACATTTTCCATTAGGACACTCAGTGTCAAGGAAAGAATACTGATATCTGCTCTTTTTGAGAGATCTATTTTGAGATCCACGAAATCGCCTAGATTTCTAATGAAAATTGACGTTTAGGATTTTGTTAAAAGCGGATTTTAGGGATTTTAGTTGCGTAAGGGAAGTATAAATCTATCACTGCGTCACTGAGTCTAGGTATTTTATCAGTGGCTTTAGGTGGGATGAAGCCAAAGAGAGATCTCGCCAATACCTAGGACTTTTACAAAAACATGACGTCACTTTTCCATGCGCAAGCAACGCAAAAATATAGTGATTTGCGGTATAAAAGTTTAACAGTAACATGCTAGCAACTTTCTGACTTTACAGTACAAAACAGACGAATGCTTAACACAGCCTGCGATCATGAAGGGAGAAGCATTACATACGATTTTATCAGAGTTCAAAGTTCAAGCTGTTGAGTTATTTCTGTGAGTCCACTCTCCATTGCAGGCCTCGCTCAAACGCTTCTAGTAGCAAGAGTGCATTATATATATACTTATATATATTAGGTATATATATATATATATATATATATATATATATATATATATATATATATATGTTAAAATATAGGATATCTACCAGCTGCAGCCCTGCAGGTACATGCTCGATTGCATTTACGGTTTTTTTCGGCCACCTCACCCCAGTTGGTATTCCGGTTATGGGTAGTGTCAGCTGTTTTCAAATTTTGTCTGGGAGGGGGAGCTGACACTGAATAACTGCAATCGCAATTATCCGAGGTGTTCTCCAAGGCTATCGAGGCGTCCATTACTTTCACCGTAATGAAGGCCCCGTGGCAGCGTTCACCAAGCAGGCGGCCGCCCCTTGCACAGACTCGGTAAATTGCCCATAGGGGGATGTCCAAGGTTTCCCCTGGAGGATTCTATGTTCGGCCCCTGTCTGGAGCCGGAGTGAACAATGATCAGATACTGCATATATAAACATAGGTATTGCAAGCATAAGCAATGAGTATACCGAAGCAATTAATGTAACGTTCAATGAAAAGTTGTTGTTAGATAGCAGACAAATCCATGGGTTCCGTATCAAACATACATACTACATACGACCAAGAGTACATTATATATATATATATATATATATATATATATATATATATATATATATATATATATATATATATATTGTATATATATAGTATATATTATGTACTCTTGATACGACGAGCCAATTTTATTCTCTCAAGTGCATGAAAATAAATGTAAAATGATTCCATGCTAAAATTGGTGACGGTATTGTTTGGAACAGAATTATATGCTCTCTTCTTACGAGTTTGATGTATGTAGGGAGAAGGTCAAATTTCACGGAAACTGGTACTCACAACTTACTTGTTGTTGGCTGAAAAAGATTCTGTAGTCAGCTAAAATTAGTTACTACCTGCCTATTTGAAAATTTATTTTTTTGATTTTATCGGCGTACCGATAAAACGTTTATGTAATTGGATTAAACTTGAGTAAATGTTTTACTTTTTTGACAACTGTAACCGAATCTTTATTGTGACTTGTTATCATATTATGATTATTACGTTTTTTAGGATTTATCGATTAAAGGTTTCTGCCAGGGCGTTTGCCCAGACTTCGTATCCTTCCGGATTTCGGGGATCCCAGGTCTGTTCGGCGTGAATGAAGAGTCCACTCGTCTGATCTGGCTGAGCTGAGGTGAAACACTCAGAACCTATCTGAAAAAAATAAAAATAAACCAGCTAACAATGAGGTTAAAATCGGAAGCTTACTCAAGTCGCCATCAGAGAACATCATTGCTAAAGTCTGACCAAAAAATCTTGGAACCGAACTGTGAATGTCTGTCCAGAGTTAAATAGTGTAAGGCACATTAAAGAAGTTGTCTCATTGGTCGCATTAACTCTGGTCTTTAATTAATTAAATTTTTATGTTCTATAAAAATAACTGGAAGGCTCTGCTCTGATAAAAACTGCAGAAACTGGTTCATAAAACTGAAAAAGGTAAAAGTGCAGCTTTCTTTGAAATCGTTAAAACTCCAAATCACTTACAGGGACACCATTGGTCACTCTTCCAAAGACGTTGGTCGTTGCTGTGAGAATGCAGTGACCAGTGGTCGGTGTGGCGACCGTCCAGTTACTGAATTGTTTCAGACTATTTTGAAGAACATTAATGGACGATGAAGGATCCTAAAAGATCAAAAAGATGACAATAATGTTATAAGAATCGAAACAAACCGAGAACAAGACGAATTAATGCTATAGTGCCGTTTTAGAGTATTCGCAAAATGGATTAGGGACTGCTTAACAGATTCTTAAACATATCACTCTTGAATTTGAATTTTCCTTACATTTGTAGGAATAAAGTTGACTTAGAAATTTTTGCGGCTAGGCATGAAGTGTCCAAGGGGCAGTAAGCAGCTAACTGTTGGTTAGTCAAATAACAACAGGCTTGGCTTAGCTTTCGGGAAACCACTGGACAAACCCCATCCCATGAGGTTGAGGAAGAGAGCTTGAGGTGATCTTCTATCTGTCATCTGGCACACTTTAGATTTCAATACCAATTTTCTTTACAAAATATACTAATTATGCTAATATTAAGCTGATTTTGGATGTTAAAAATCGACTTAATAGTTAATTTGTGAATATTAATGCTTCTTAAATGTAATTAAACTTTTGATATAAAGCATAAGTAGCTAGTTTAAATAGTACAGTTACATACTGCATAAATCCGGGCCTTCGTTTTGGCTCCATAGCTAAGGAAGACATCCACTGGAGAGCACGTGCTTCTTTTCATTCCATGAAACTGTATGAATGAACAAGACTGCTGATCACAACCTATCAACAAAGATACTGTCAACCTTTAAGAAGACTTAAGAAAAACAAGGTGGCCCCAAAAGCGGCAGTATTCCTCCGTAGACCTGTACGAATTCCGTAGGAAATATTATTTTATGTCATCACAAGCAGCAGTGAGACTACGTTGCTACTAGTCGTTACTTTTTCAGAATCGCTTGCTGATTGTTAAACAGCACCTACTTAGCTATTAAGGTACTTGTTACCTATGTACATGCTAAGCAGCTCACTTGTTTAATCATAAACGGCAGATGAGAACAAATTAATTTTCCATTTTAGGTATAGTTAGTGAGATATTAATACAAACGAATGGGGACGGGATATTCTTCTATTTCTGTAACACTGTCTAATAAAATTCCTTTTGGCTTCAGTTATATAAGTTGAAATTAAATTGAAATTCGGTATATAACTTTTTGTCCCTAATGCGCCAAAGTGAGCTCCCAAGCCGCACTGATGCGCCCAAAAATATGCAATCGTTTGATTGCTGACAGTTGACAACTGCGAGAAGATTGTAGATTCCGTTGTTTAAATACCTGCTAACCTAATTTGCATAAATTAACTTCCCCAAAAAAGTGCCCTATACTAGCCCTGTGTTGAAGATAGGGCCTCGTTGGGACAAAATGGAGAAAGCACACACTAAACATAGCCAAACTTCGTTTTATACATTCCTGCTCCAGCAGGAATAAAAACGATATTACTAGTCTTCTTCTTGGCATTGCGTAACGGTGCTCCCACCAGAATATGTAAATTGACTCCCGCTTAACACAGAGTAGTCCAAACAAATTTCAGAAATATTCACTCGTGGAAACAGTGATGGTAAACGGATGTTGCTTTAAAATAAGCCCCCCTCTTTTTGGAAGAGCAAATTAGGGTACTCCCAACTTTGGAGCAATCCTTTTACTTTCCCCCCTTAGAGGAATTTGGGGTAAGGGCACGGTATGTAGTTCCAGTTAAATACTATTGAAATTTATTTTAGACGTACTTTAAAGAAGAATAACTCTAAAGATTATCTAAAAAAGTACCAATTTGACTTTTTCAGTATGCACCTTTTGCTAATTGCCAGTCCAGAGTTGCCAGCAAAGTTGTATGAAACATGGTATCGTTGTTGTGCGCAGCATCCATTAGATAGTTTTTCGGCTGGCACGGAGACTTCGTCTCCTTTATAGCAAATCTTGTGGCACCAGGAATTGTGACTGATCTAAACAAGAAAACACAAAAATAAACAAAAAGAAATATTTTAACGGTTACATTTTTAAGGTTAAAATCCTAGATCAAACTTTCCCACCTTGCTCTGTTTTGACCAAACAGGAAGAAAGCTTGATCCTGGACGGGCCCGTCGGTAATCGGATGGGCGGCTGAGAAATGCAAATGAGGGCCTCCGGATTGTGTCTACAAAATCAAAAAGCAATTTTGATACAAAGTTAAACAATTGTAAGGCTATATGGGTGGATATTTCGTTCTTTGGCGATTCTTGTCAAAAAATCACCACACACTAAGCATCAAATATTGAAGCATATATTCTTTAAAAAGAGTTTTCGTTAGTTTTCATCGTATGATGTATAACTGTGAGGTGAGTCTTATTCAGTTTCTATGAAAATGCTATCTATAGCTTAGTCTGTTTTCCATTTCAATTAGCTATAACCATAACTCTTATAGCGTTACAATTGTTTAACATTTATATGAGAACTTTGAAATATAGAAGCTTAAAATAAAATTAAATTTGTTACGTGTTTAGGTCAGAGTATTGAGTCTGTTGAAAGTCACTGAAAAACAAGCTGTGTTTACAGAGAGGCTTTTCTATCTAAGCTACAAAATGGCACTATAAATGCTTACGGTAATACTTTATCCCAAGGTTTGGCGACCTTGTTTTTGGCGATACGTATGCACCAACGCAGAACACAACCACAAAACTGTAAAAAACAAAAAGTTGAAGAATGTAAACTTACATTACTAGCAGGCACGACAAATACGCCCCAGCCCTTTTCCCACTTTCCGTCTTTTGTAACACTCGTCTCGTACAGTACGCAAAAGTCTTGGTTTAGGGAGGCATCAGCAAACGTTCCAATGGAAACAAATGGCTCAATTGAAGCAGGTACGGGAATGGTGGTACAGTTTTGATTGAAATTGAGCAATTCTGTTACAGTTTGCGTCCAGGCACTCCTGCAAAAATTGGCAAACAAGATTTAAGAACATGAATAAGGGATAAGGACAGGAATGCATAAGAAGATGTAAAGATTTGTTCCTTAATTTTAACAGAATAATATGAGCAACTATGATTTTCCCTAAATTCACAAACTGCAGTGATGTAGGAGCGGGGATTAAAAATAAACTTAAATGTATACATTAATACTGGTACTGGACAATAGTGTAAATCAATAAACAAACTTTTCATAAGCATTACCGCTGATTGGGGGTTGGTTTCATATCACTCCATTTGGTAGAATTTGTCTTTGTCTGAATAAATGGCGTAAAGCATGCGGAAAGTTCAGTCAAATTTCCACTTGTTCGCAGACATTTGCTCACATCCGGAACCGCACAGCAGAAATGGATCAAACTGAGCAGGCAAATTGATCTTAGATTCATTACAGAATCAGCTAAATAATTGAACCAAAATCTTAATTCATTGCAAGAATACGCTAAAAAGCATTAATTAGCAGAACAGTTTTCAAAAGTCAGTCAATTCAGAATTGGCTAGCACATTTAACAGTAGTTACAATTTCGTAGATCTACAGATTTTGAGTTACAGTAAAGCCTGTTAAGTGTAAAATTGGAATCCATTCTTTTTTGACTGACTTGTTTTTCCTAATTCCGTATTCGAAATTCTAGAGAACACTGAATGTTTTGTATGAGAGATATCTAAATGAGAGATCACTAGTTCAATCAAAGGTAAAAGTATGGTTGTTTAAAGACACGGTCTAACCAACGTAATAAAACAGTGGTTGGTATAACGATAAAGCTTAAAGCCGAACCTCAGATTCAACAGAGGCTTTTAGGCTTATTAAAGTCCTACATAGGACTTAAAAACCGGAAGATCTATGTTGTAGCCTTGTTCTCGTAAAGTTCGCTTTAAACGAAACCAATACTAAGGCGCAGTGTGGTTGGCCTAACCAAGACACTTCAAGGAACGTAAACTTGTATGTACAAAAGATGCAAAATTCAATATTTAGCAATAAATGTCCGGTTTGCATTTGAGAAATAATAAGACATGCAACCAGATCAAACGCCTGCTGATAATAGGATTACTGGTAAACAACTAGTGTTGCATATACCAGACAGGGTTGGGTAAAGTAAATGCTAAAGTAATACCTACGGCAAACACTCTTGATCATGACGAATTCTTGACGCACTTTTTGTGTCACACAACCATTAACTTTCAACTTGTGACGTGTTATATGTCATGTGTGTAATAGAGATGAGCATATCGGCCCGTCGGCCCCGGCCGGGCCGAGCCGGGCCGGGGCGAGAAATTTTCTAACTGCGGGTCGGAGAGGGCTGAAACGGGCCGGATCAGCTCTAGAAAATGTTGTAAAATCACTAAAATTAGCTGCATAGTTACTGATTCTGGCTATTTTATGGCAAAATTTAACATTTCATAGCATAATTGAGCCTTTTCATTTTGCATTGAAGCCTTTGAAATAATATTGTTTGCAACATTATGGAAGTTTTCTTTTGGCGGGCCGGTCGGGCCAAATTTTGGAACGAGCCGGGCCGGGCCGAAAAAATCCGGCCCGTGCTCATCTCTAGTGTGTAAGATACATCTTAAATTAAAGCCATATTTTACCTCGGACACTATAAGCATGCGCAAAAATATCATAACCACACCACAGAACAGCTAATACACAGCCGCAAGCTGAGTCTTTTTATACCACTCCAAGCAGGTGCTTTGGTTTGGCTTTAGATGTAACGCTTCTACCTTGACCTAGGTGGACCGAGAAGAAACCGAGGAAATAGCCAATACGCGAGCGTCAGGCATCCTTGTACCCACGAAACCAGGACCTGGGGGGGAGGTTCAGCTTTTCATTCAGTATTGAATGTAAAAAAATAGCACAGCTGGGGTTGGGCGGTAATTCTGCTCCGGAGTCAGTGTGGTAACCTGTGCTTGTATCCAATGATTGAGAAACGTAACAAATGTTCTGGTGTAGAACTCGTTACGAGTCAGAAGCTTGACACTATAAAAACGTGCTGGCTCAGTTTTTTGGTTTGAACCTAACACACTACATTGGTGAGGAGTGGGATCAGCTATGGAACAAGCGTTAGCCCCGCCTGCACTACTCAGCTGCCCAGGACCTCTTCTTGTACCATGGCGTCATCTAACCGCGATTGGTGGGATGCGACAGCAATTTGTGGCAGAGCGTAGAGTGGCTGTCCTGTTGAGCTGCCTGGGCGCAAAAGGTAAAAAACTTTCCTACAGCCTGCCAGGTGCGGAAGAAATGGAATCCTTGGAGGACGCATTGCGAATCTTAGAGGAACACTTTGATCCGAAACAAAACGTGGTGGCCTGTCGTTTTCAATTCCGAAAACGACAACAACATCCGATGGATCCATTTAGCGATTGGTATTCTGTCCTGAGAGCATTGGTTGACAAATGTGAGTATGGAGCTCTAACCGATGAAATGCTCAGGGATCAAATCGTCGAGAAGGTGGCTTCCAATCGGGTTAGGCAGCGGTTGCTTATGGAAAAGGACTGGATAAAGCCCTGTCCCTCGCTCCTCAGATTAAGGCATCCATCGCCGATGCAAAATCAATGGACCCTCCTCTGTCCGCCAAACTTGGTACGTCTGTAAATCAGATTAGTGGTCAGACAAATCTTGACGGTGGGTACAAAGGGGCTTACAAGAGAGACGGGAAATCTGACCGGAAATCTTTTAGCTGCGGTGGAGTTCATGGCAAACAGGGCAACTGTCAAAAGCGGTAAAAGCAGTCTGTCGACGATGCAGTGGCCGTGGGCATTTCGCATTTTTTGGTCTGTGCAACGGTCAACTGTCGACTGTCGATTGGAACTATTGCTACTGAAGGTGGAGCAGAAAGCTGTGAGGAAGAAATCATTATAGTTTAATGGCAAAACAGTAATTCTAGAAAATGCCAAAATATGTTTGTTTGCTTGTTTGCCGGTATCTTGTCTGTAAAGGAGGGGAAAATGTGGTAACCTGTGTTTGTATCCATGGCTTGAGAAACGTAACAAATGTTCAGGTGTAGAACTGGTGACGAGTCAGAAGTTATTGACACTATAAAAACGTGCTGTTCCTGAAGTAAAGCTCAGTTTTTGGTTTAAATATAAGACACTACAGATTCCTGTTCAGAGGTCCAGAAAGTAAAGAAATCGAAGTAAAAAATTTTTCGATTCCCTTTTGATTTTCCCTTTAGAAATCGAAAAAAATCGAATTTCGGGAAATCGAAAAATTTTGCGATATTTGAACTCAGCGTGGTCGAAAACATACCCACACCAAATTTTAGTTCAATTGGTAAAGTTTTAACAAGAGTGCTTTTATAATTCTTAATATTATGCTTAATAATTCCGCTTCACACATATATCTTGCTCCTAGGAAGGAATAAGTCATGCTTTACTTACAATTAATATATAAATAATAACATACCATTAATGGACACAAACTGAACCGCCAAATAATACAATATACACTGAAAAATAGTAATCACCAGTTGGTTAGTTAACAACATAGCTGTCAAAACAAATTTTCATCATGTTAACATAGACTGCGTAGGCAGGCAGGTCTCTGCACATATGTGTACAACAATTTACACAGAATACTGTTGCATAGTTTTTAGTGTAAAGGTAGTACTGTTGACAGTTTGCTGAAAGAATCAGTCTACGTTGTCTTGATGCGTACTGTAGTGTAAGGCTGCCTTTTCCATAACCTTCCGTTGCAGAGATGAGCAGCAAAATCTCCGCAAGTAATCATCGTCACAAGAATTGATACAACAGGCGCTGTTCAAATTTGTTGACAACCGTCTTTCGCTCCCTTCTGAAGCAAACAAACATATTTTTGTCGTAAACAAATTTTTACACTTACAATCTTCTTGTTCTCTGACCCTGAGTTAAATCTGAGTTAAATCTAAAAATTTAACGCTTAATGATTGTGGTGGAGAACCATCAGAGAGATCCCTCCAAATATGAATTATGGAATGAGGAGTGATCAATTTTCTATCGAATGGTGGGGGTTACATCTCTTTGCTCTCAGTAAAAATGGCAGCCAGAATTGTGGAGCCGGTTATCGCTTATCGCGTTCCGGAGAAACTGCGAAGCCCCTTGCTGGAAATGGTTAACGATGAAAGTATGGCGTCATTCGAGAATTTTTGGTCAGAGTTTAGTCCACGAGTAGCATCTTATCATTTGGCTGGGTTCTGTCGACTTTGTCAGGTCTTGTCCATACCTGAACGGGAGGTCAAATTTCACTGACCCTTGTGGAAGCAAATTTGGGTACCCCTTGTGAGAGCGATTTTTCTTAGGGGTACTTTTTAAAGCGATTTTTAAGCGATTTTTGCCATTTTTTAATAAAAAACAGCGATTTTTTAGCCAAAACGCGTTTTTTGAACATTGTTTAGCTAAAAATAGTAATTTTAAGTGAAAAATTCCGGCGAAGCCGGAAAATTTTTGGAAATTTTAGTCGTAAAACCTACTTTTTGGGCAATTTGCTGACCCCTTGTGGCCAATTTTCTTACCCCTTGTGGGAGCAATTTCGCGACCCCTTGTGGGCGACTTCGCCGAGGGGAGGGGAAATTTCCCCCCCACCCTTCCCCCCCTTGTCTACCTGTGGTCTTGTCACAATGGTTTGTGTTCAATCTTTAAAATTCAAGCTGAAATCCCTAAACCTGGTCTGATGTACACTTCAACTCTCTTGTATATTTCTGCCGTTTCATAATTTAGTAGTCATCTAATGCTACACCTAAACTGCTTAATAATAGTAAATTATTAATTAATTAAAATTATCTTGTCTACTTCAACTGTTTCATAATTTAGTAGTCTAATTTAATCATAATTAATTAAATTAGATTGCACATTAAAGTTTACACCCACCTTCAATTTTCACTTGAAGATGGTCTGAGACAAGGCAGTTGTTGCAAAGCATGAACAATCTGAGCATCACTTTTGTCTGACAGTCGTCGAGCTGGTAGTCATCAGGCCTCAAGTCACTACCGTTCACGGATCGGACTGACTGTAACGTAACCAATAACAGGCTCACAGTCAAGGAATACAGAAGCTGGGCACTGGAATGCATTTCTTTGGATTAAACTGAATTCCTGTAAATACAAACACATTCACGTTGAAAAATTTACAAGTTGTAAATCCTAGGATGAAGGATATACCTATCGGTTTTCCATGAGATCTTTACTAGGGCATCTTTCTATAGGCGATGCAGATGCAGAAACAAGCTTTGCTTGCTTGCCTCTTGTAACTTTATTTGCAGTTTTGTAACGAGTAACAGTTATGTGGTGAACCTTCGGAGGCTAAAATGTGACAAGTAATAAGGGAAATGTGAAGGAAAATGAAAAGATGTCTTTATAAGGTGCCTAATAGCAAACTTTTGAAGGGGTCTGAGCAACTCTTAGGTCTTAATGTGGTTGGTGGTAGACCAAGAAAAAGAGAAGTCAAAATTTCACTGACATACTTTCAATACTGAGCTATTAAGTAATGCTCTCGCAGTCTGAGCAGCTACTGAAAGAAATATCTAAGATTCCTAGACACATTCGCAGTCGTCTACCATAAACCAACCGTACCAGTCCGTTTCGGGTTAAAAACGCCCCAAAGTTGGCGCAACACGAGCTAAACCAGCTAAACATCAGAGCATAAACATCGGAAAACTGTTTACTTATCGGGTCAAAGTACTGTTTATTTATTTACCGCAACGTTTTGTAACTGTGTCATCCGTCCGGTTGTTGCCTGGTCTGTAAAAATTAAAGGTTATTTTTGTATGTACTAAAGAAAGAAGTAGTACCTACAGTTGCGAAATTTAGGGTCGGTTGGTTTTGCTAGTTTGTTTTCGCGGGAAACGTCGACTGCAAGAAATAAATACGAATCTATCAGCAGTTAGTCACGGTAGGAGAGAGATGTTAGAAAAACAGGATGGCTGAACTTCCTACAATAATTTTTTAGGATAAACAAAAGTTGACCGGATACAGACCGCATCAAAAAACCAGTCACTTTTTTCGGGCCCGGAATTCGTGTTGTCCCAAATCAGAAATTGGACTAAACCCGGGTTTTACTCGGGACTGAACTGAAGTGGATTTTTCCAATACCGTATCTGCATCATCATCCATGTCGGTAGAAAATTTGTTTGTAACAAAACCATCCCGTCCTAAAATTTTATAACGGTCTGCTGCTGTTCAGTGATATTAACTCTTCTATATCTATGTGTATTGCACTGGCATAATAATAATAATAATAATAATAATAATAATAATAATAATAATAATAATAATAATATAATAATAAAATTTCCACCCAAGACATCATTGAAACGGAAATATTTGCACAGGCACAGTACATAGGTTTTTAGCTGGCACATTAAATTGTATACCAGGCTGTTTAACTTTAATACTCTATTCATTTGCACTTCACCAAACTGGCTACTGATGGGTAGGGTTCAAATAAATTTTAAACGCTGGCAGTGAGATGTGGCAGAGGGAGTGAAATAATAAAATTTAAATAAAATAAAATAAATAAAATTTAAATAAAAATAAGCTCTTAATGAAACAATGTTCCAAAATTTTAAATACTAAGCTAAGATGTCGAACAAGTTTACCTCTAAAATGGGCAATATTCCCCGTAGAGCTATTTTCGCAGACGTTATTCTTGCATTGGACTATACAAAAAACTAAACAATTTATGTTGGTCTTTAAAACGTCCTAAATCCTTGGTCCAAACTTTTAAATTGAGGCTTATGAATATTGGATCTTTGTGACATAAGGCATCGTACTGTTCAGGCCACATTCTTTTCAAACCTTTCTATGCCAGATATACGTTTTTTATAAGACTAAATTAGACCCAACCTTGGTCCAAACTTTTAAATTGAGGCTTATGAATATTGGATCTTTGTGACATAAGGCATCGTACTGTTCAGGTTTCAATTACCGTTCTATGCCAGATAAATCTTTTTCATAAGACTAAATTAGACCCAACTGCGAATTGACTCGAAATGGCTTCCTGCAAATTAAGGACTGTCACAGATTAGCTGACGGCGAGCCAACAGTTAGTCGTCTCTGATTTTAGTCTGTTTGATGTAATTCGGATGGTGTCAATACAGAATTTCTAGTCTGTAAATTTTCAGAAATCGATAAACGGTTGAGGAGCAGTTGAGGTACAAAAACGCATTCAATAAAAAATAAAAATGCATTCAATGTAAATATAAAATTCATTCATAGGCATTCAATTTGCGAAATTTCGGCTTTTGAACGTAATATACATGTTTATGCATTAAAACGTCATCATCGTCATCATCATTATGTCCATTACAATTTACAAATAGAAATGAACATAAGTTTTGAACGTAACATACATATTTTCTGAAAGCTCATTTAAATGTATTTAAGTTTCAGATCTTTGCAGTGTGAAAATCCGACTCTGATTTGAACCTCGGATTAGGGCTAGAACAGGCTTCGTACAGTCCAAGTCCAACGCCCAGTCTGGACTAGTGTTGGGCGTTGGCTGGATTTTTCGTCGGCCAAGCCAATTGGCTTGGTCGGACTCTGGTCGTTGGCCGGTCAACGGCCAAATGACCCAGAATTCTCGGCCAACGGCCAATGGCTTGGCCGGCCATTGGCCGCACCGGCCAACGCCCGCCAACACTAGTTCGGATATCCCAGATCTTGCCCTGAAACGAGTGCCCACCAAATCGAAACTTTGTGGACATGTTTGGTCCCTTTGGACGTAAGGTGAAGTTTAAGCGTAAGGCCACAATGCAGCAAAAGACTACTTTTTCTTTATTAGTTTGAGCTTTGAAAATAAATGAATTTTGGACAGCACTGCATAAATCGATAAAGTTAAGGATCCGAGGAAAATTGCAGGCCAATTACCTTGAAAATTAGGTGGATTGCATCTTAAAACTAAAACTGAATAAATCCCCAACATTAATTGCCTCGTATTTGCTTATTAGCGCATGCCTGTGGTTAATGTTAGTGATCTAAGCTCTATTTTAACAGGCGTATCAAACAAGCTGCATCTAAGCAGTTGGAAAAAGATTGTAGTCTTCTGAACTGAGCCATGTTTTATTGTAAACAACTGTTGCCAGCTGTCAAGTTGATTTGATTTCTGAAAGGGTGCGAAATCACCGCGAACTTTGCACTGTTTTCTGTTTAAATTGCACACGTGAGAAATCAAGCGAAATCAAGCGAAACCGTGAACTTCAGTCCCCCACAATTTAGGTTTACACAAAAGTCTTGCTGCAGGAGAAGGCAGTCTTAGGCAAAACAGGAGCATGAACATACAAAAGGTTCAACCGGTGCAATTTATTACACAAATATTGACACAGTTCGCTTTTTGACCTAAACGTTATGTACCAGAAATCAACTCGCGGTTTCTGGATGGCAGTTTTCGCACCACCTTTCAGATAATCAACTTTGACAGTTAATAATAGTTTCACCGGCATCCTGGCATTCAGTGATTTCTGGTGCTTAACTTCTTGACCCATAAAAGTTGCCGTAGAAGGCAAATCAGAAGTGCTAACAGTGGAACATTTGATATTCTGAATAAAATTATGTGGAAATAACTTAACAGTATTTTGGATCTTTTTGTGTGTATGTTATCTGAATACATAGCAGCTTGATTATGTAACTCAAGTGGCAGAACATCGAATCTAACAACGAAAGCTATGTACTGTTTTCGACTTTGTCTGGAAAAACTGAAAGCTAACTATTCCGGATTATTTTCTATTTAAATATGAAGGAACCTAAAAATGGGCTGCTGTACCACAAACCAGTTTATCCAATTCTGTAACTTAATCTTATCTTATCTTGAACTTGATCAAAGACAAAACAATCTATATCTGCTCAACAAAGTTTACTGCAGAGGAAAATTATGCACCCACTTCACACTAACTATTTTCATCTTTAACTAATTATTAGCTAATTACTAGGTTCAGCTTTAACAGACCAAGCCTGTGGTTGACTTGATCCGAACAAAATGAACACCGCCCCGCCGACAATACCAATAATCCCTGTCACAAATAGGGCATTGTTCCACTCTCTTGCGGATCCATTTGGAGTCAGAGCGCCTGTGATGTAGGGAACCACCACCCCGGCCACGAAAAATCCACCTGTAGCTAGGCAGCAGACCAGTCCAGAAAACTGGGGCGCCACATTTACCATGGCTCTAGGAGTACCACCGATGCTGAAGCCGAACAGCAGGTAGGCCGCGCAGAGCAGTACAATAACCGTTGTATACTGAGTACAGTCAAAAATAGTTAACACCATTATAATGGTGGCTGGTAGAAAGGAGGAAATTGCGACAAACAGTTTAGCCGATACCGTTGCTGAAATAACCCTACTCAATTTATCTGATAAAATCCCACTGATAAGGCGGCCAATTAGCTGCATCAGAAACGGCAGACCGCTCATGATACCGTTTGTGAAGGCTGGCAGGGCCAAAACCTCCTTTAGAAAAGTTGGCAAAAAGTCCGCAAAGAAATAGGTAGTGTAACCAGTTGTCCCTGTAGCGAAGATTATAGCCAAAACAGCCGGTGATGTAAACAGTGCTCTGTAGGGTATATCTTTAACAGTTGACTCTTTCTGTTGAATTTTTCTGTTTTTCAATATGTACTGTTTTTCTCGGTCAGATATGAACCAGACCTGCTCCGGTTGGTCACAATAAAACAGTAACCAAAGCAGAGCCAGTAAGCCAGAGATGGCAGCGGATAAATAATAGGCATATTCCCACCCAATTGATCCGCAGATCACTCCGCTGATCTCCATGGCAAACAGGGATCCCACCAGAAATCCGGATGCCGTGATTCCCATCAGAAAACCGGTTTCCGGTTCCGCAAACCAGTTGCTGGCCGTCACGACAATGGCTGGCCAGACAATCACGGCGCAGGCTCCCTGTACGATGCGAACGGCCAGTAGTACATAAACGCCGGCATAGGCGCTGGCGGGGGTAACTGCGCTGGTGACTGTGGTCAGAATTATGCAAATTAGGTTGAGCCATTTCAGGCCAAAGCGGTCAATCACCGTTCCCAGGACAAACGTCAGGATGGCACCGCAGTAGGCCTCGGCTGATAAAACGATCGATTGGGTCTCACGGTCCCAGGCCAGGGTACCGTTGTATTCCACTTCCACCTCCGCTGCCATACTTCTAAAAATAAAAAAAAGGAGAACAGAAAAAATGAAAACACCTGCCCTCTAGTCAAGGCAAGGGGTTAGGTCAAAGCTTATGAGTAATGCGTAATTCCTTGTGTCTAGAGTGCGGACCCTCTTGTCCGTTTTTGTTTGCTCCATTTTCTTGTTCTGAATCATGTGAGATCTGAGATGAATCGTAAATGCTTACTGTAATTTTTACATACACAAATAAGTGTTAATTCAAGCATCAGGTTCAGCAAGTTCATATTTGATTTCCAATAAGCTATATGTAGTATCTGTGTTTCATCAACACTCTAATTTCAACACTCATTTCAACACTATAACTGCTCATGTGATTACTGGGCTTATTTAAATGTGAATGGTTTATTTATACTGGAGCAAATGCAAGTAAAGCATAGATATCGATCTCGATTTAGTGATTGACAAGGGATCAGTCTAAACCTCAAAAATCCTAAATACATTTTATCTGCAGTCTTCGCGCAACCCGCAACTCCGGAGTTTCAACGGCCCGAATGCCTAAGTAGGTCCGGTCCGGAAAATTTCTTTACGGCACAACTCTAATGACCCTGAAGAGAAGGCTTTACTGTTTAATGCAAAGGCGAAATTCATCAACAGACGGCAGGAGAGAGACTGGACAGTAGACTCAGAAATTGACGAGTTCCCCCGACTGTACGCTTCAGCAGAGCCTCAACGGAGAGAGGGAAACAATGATTCAACAATGTTCATTGCGTGATTGGTGATTCATTGCGTGGTCGGGCCCAGTCCCAGGATTATGGAAGTTGTAGGAACAAAGAAAATGAATAACAGTGAAGCGCAGCACGAGATGCCTGTAATCTAGCTAAAATTAAACTGTTTTTCCCTTGGTGCCACACCCAAGATGCTTTCGAGAAAACTGTTTTTGCCGGGCCAAAACTTGTTAAGCAGAACTTTCATATCATAGTCAGGGAATGGGTAAGGTTTGTTGTTGTTGTTGTTTGCTGCATTAGACATCACAATGTGATGATCATCACCCGAAGGTGCAAAGTGTTAGCCAGGAAACTGGCCCCGTAAAGTTGATCAAAAACAACTCAACCAAGTTGTCAGAAGGAGTCTCAAAGCCTGGTCGACATTACGACGGATGACGTCTCCTCCTTTTTAAAAAGAACATGCTCCGTCGGCCTCGGCGTTGTCATATCTGGCGGCTAGCCCGAGGAGCAGCACACAGCACGAGTTGAATAGATTTAATAATGTATTTAAGATTTTAGCAATGAAGGAGTATCTTAGATTTTCCCGTTGTTCTCGCTGTTCCTTTTCTCAAATTGCTTTTGTTGCTCCGTTGAACCAACCGCAAGAGCTTCATTTCTCCGTTCACTCTTCAGTTGTTGATGTTTCGCTTTCAGGCAGTGTCAACAGTTTGAAAATTTGTTTAGTTTAAAATTTTTAATTATATACTGTATTAATTACTGTATTCAAAACTAGCATTCTGAGATACCATGAAACATTTCAGCCTGACGTTACCTGCAAGAAGAGTCTGCAGACGAGTTCAAATTATCCTTGTACAGATAGGTCGCATTTACCATACAGGCTATGGTGAAATTAAGTGAGAGCCAAGCAACATTGCTGGAAAAGCAAACCAGTGCCACCAAAATTAGGATGGCGAATCGAGCGGAGGGAAAAGTTCGATACGAAGAAGTGGCGCCGAAGGCTTCATAGGAGACTTCTTTGGACGACATGACGTCTAAAGTGTGGACTATCATTAGAAAATGAGAATTTTTTAGGTCACCTGAGAACAAGACTGTTATCAGTTGTGAAACAATGCAGTGCGGCAGTGCAAACTGAAGAGTGCAGTGATAAGAGATCAGGCAGCTGATAAGAGATCAACGAAACGCGATACCGTTTAAAGTGGCTGAAATGATTAGATAATTGTTGTAGCAGTTGTAAACGATTTTTGAACGTTAGGAATTTGGAAGATTGAAATTCAACCTGCTATTATTTTGGTAGATTGGGGCCCGCTGCATAAAAGTGTTGATTAGTGTAGCAGTTTGTGGAAGATAATCAAAGTTTTAAACGGGCTACGACAATAAATTAAATAATAATGAAAGAACAAACAAAACCAAGATTGTAAATTCTATCTAAAAGTCCGAATCTAATCGAAATAAGTCTGAATTAAGTTACAACTTAAATTGGAGTGATGCATGCGTAAAAACTCAAGAAAGTATGATTTAGTTCAAAATTGTCCTTTATCTGTTGAAAGGATATGATCAAGCCGAGATTAAACCCACTACGAGCTCATGTGCATATGTATAAGTATAACTCGGTTGTCAGTGTGTTCGTTGCGCTATGCTTCCTTATAAAGCTCTTGTAAATGGGCCCAGCACGCTTCCACTGCTCCAAAAGGAGCCAGTGCGGTTTGAACATTGTTGAACATCCCAACATTATCTAAATGAATCAGCAAAGGTAAAGCAAATACTTCAAGATTTTTGGATAAAACACTTCAACAGCTGTGACATGATACCACAAACTTTGAAAACGGTAGACTGTAGTGAAAGTTTCCTTCAAAAAACTGCTGCATTAATCAACTAATCACAATCACTAATCAACTAATCGCTTTTATCAAGAGTGCATAATTGCACTATATTTAAGAAGAGTAAGCAATAGAGGGTTTCTCTTCTTGGCGTTGCGTAACGGTGCTTCGAAAACAATACCCAATGTTCCCCCGTTTGGTTGGGTGGTCGACAAGTTTATTCCCTCCCCCTTTGGTGGGGGGCAGGGTAGCCAAAATTGCCCCCCATTTGCTAGGGGGGTAGCCAAAACGGGTCCCCGTTTGGCGGGAGGGTGGGCAGAAGAGGGTCCCAGTTTGGAGGGAGGGTTGTCAAGATAGGCTAAGAGTGGCTGAATATGATTGGCTGCTGGCGACCCCCTCCCCGCAGGGACCACTTCTGGCTACTCCCCCCACCAAACGGTGACCAAATTTGGAAATGCAGTGAAACTACCGTAATCCTCTATTCTATCCTCCCCCGCCCAAATGGTCTCTACAATCTGATTGTCTGCTGACTACCCACCAAATGGGACCTCTACTCGGTTACCACCCCACCAAACAGAGAAGGGTCTGCAATCTGATTGGTTGTTGGCCCCCCAAACGGGGACCTTTTCTCGGCTACCCCCTCCCCAGAAGGAGGGGGTATGCGCTGTCGATTGTGCCGACCTCCCCCACCAAACGGAGGAACATTCGTTATTGTGGTCGTAGGATCTTCCATTTACATAGTTGTCTCATTTTGTTCCAAAAATAGTATTGTTTTATTTTTGCAATAGATTGAAGTTGTCATACAAATAGACAGGTGCAAAACACTGCTTTGTAAACTTGTCAAAAAAACATGAGCAGCGTGCAAGGTTGTGGTTCGATCCCCGGCTGAGCAAAATTTTTATTTTTATAATTGTTGTCTAAATTCTTCGGTTTTTCGACCCTGATTAGCTGCCCTCAGTTTTTTCACCCAGTAACTAACTACTTAGTGGGATCAGAACATTTGAGTCTTGAAAGAGCGTTGTGGGCATTTTCAATGATCACAGTTAAGGAATCCAAGCGAGAATATCATGTTTTAGGCAGAAATTGTACGTTAATTGGGTTTTGGACAAGTTGTTGTTTACCATGCCAGTACAGCAATCAATTGCTATTTAGGAACAATGCATGTACACTAAGGGCCTTTTCAAGAAAGGGTAGCGTAGAGTTAAAATTAACGCGTTCCTTTTCAAGAAAGAGGTAAAAGAGTTAGTTTTAACCCTGCGAATTAGAGAGAGTTAAAAATTTTAACTCCGCGTGGATCCATGAAAAGAGTTAAAATTAACTCGCTTTAACTCTGCACTTTTCAGGAATCGCTTGTAGAGTTAAAAACCTGTGGAGTTAAATTTAACTCTACCCTTTTTACGAAAGGGTTAAATTTAACTCTGCTTAACTCTTTCTGAGCATTTTCTATTGAAATTTAACCCCAGGCAAAACACGCAGGTTAAGCAGAGCTAAAGTTAACTCTATTCATGAAACCATGGGGTTAATTTTAACTCTGCCATTTTTAACTCCTTTTAACTCTACAGCTTTTAACCCTGCAGAGTTAAAGAGAGTTAAAACACGCAAAGTTAAAATTAACTCTATGCTTTCATGAAACGAGTTAATTTTAACTCTGCTCTACTCCACCCTACTCTACTTTACCCTACCCTTTCTTCAGAAGGGCCTAAGAATGCATGTACTCTAGGAACCTATTTCGAGGAGGTACTCCTGCTGCCAACGGCGCCAAACGGTCTCATGAGCGGTCTGCCAGTTTGAAACAACTGATGGGTCGTTTCACTGCCGGCGCTTTCTCAGATCCCGTTCAACGTAAGATAGGGGACCTACTACATCGGTCAAGTGGTTCAGTGCTCCTTCGGTACTGCTCTTGGTAGTTATGGCTTTCGATCGCACCACGGCGTACGGCGCTGTGAGGATAATTTGCATTGCCTACACGTTCTTCGGCCTATTCATCGCAGAATATCCGCAATCTGCGGTTCTCATTGCGCTGCAGTTTTCTGGCATGATTGCCTGTTCGGGTGGCTTAGCTGCCCATAGTTCTGGCATTATGGGGCCCTATATCACTGTAGCGCTTACCCTTACCAGTGTAAACGGAGCAGGCATAGGAAGGATTGATAAGCCTGTAACGGGAGTTCAGCTGATGGCCCTGTGGTGTAGTTGGTTAGCATGACTGCTCCGGAGTCAGAAGGGCCGTGGTTCGATACCCGGCTGGACAAAATCTTTACTTTCAATGGTGGGCGAAAAGCTGAACCTCCCTCTTTCCTTCTCTCTTCTAAGTCCTGGTTTCGTGGGCACAAGGGTGCCTGACGCCTCCCGTTCGGGCTTGTCCTCGGTTTCTTCTTGGTCCACCAGCCCTGGTAGAAGCGCTACACCAGAACGCCGACTGAGTGGCATAATGCGTTGTAGCGGCGGCTGTAGGCTTTGCGGGAACAACGGTTTTTGTTAAGTGTGTTGTAGATTGAAAGACACTACACTAATTATTGTTACAGTTATTATTGGCAAACGCTAACGGTAAGTTCTAACATCGATTTTGGCTTCTTTCCCCTAGAATCATTTTAAAGCCAACCTATTTGAAAATAAACCGCAGTTTTATGCATTCCAGTGGTTTCTAGACTTAGTTTGTTGTATACTCTCACTAACACTTATTCTAACACACGTGAACAACCACAACCAAGTTGTTTTGCTTTATCAGTAAACCGCTTCAAAAATTGTAGGCCTCCTGTCTGAAAGAAAAACCGCTGTTACGTAAATATCAGTCGGAGACAATAATATTCGTCGAAATCTGGGTCAGCTAACCTTAACCAGGCTCTGGCACGAAAGAAACGCGAAACACACAATTTCTGATAATACATAAATTTTACCCGATTCACGATTCCGATCACCTTACACATTTTTTATTTGTAGTCTTAAAACCGTTTTAAGTGATAATTTATATGATGTTTACTGGTTCCTAAAAATAAACGATGAAAAACGGACAATTTTTGCAATTCAGCACTTCAGCTATCATTAAAATCCCAGACGATATTCACGTGTTATCCGAATCTTATATCACTTTGATTGATGTAAAAAGTTGACAACCATTTGTATATAAAAAGCCGGCTAATGAAAGTTTAGTTAGACTAACCGTTTCATTCACAAAACCGTATGTTCCAGCTGTTACCTTCGCCATAGGTAAGAAAAACCAGAACGGGATTGTGGAATGCGCGAATTGCTGCGTATAAACCTAAAATTAAGGCAAATCATCATGTTAATTTACATATTTCACTGGCTGCTTCTAACCTTGTCAGCTTAAAAATATCGTCACAAAAAATATGCAAGTCAGCAAATCAGCAAATCAGGGTATCCAAAAACGGCCACTGTCACCCATCTGTAGTATAGTCAGCAGCGGAAGACGCTACTACCTTTCCTCCAACTTCCTTTCAGGAAGCGTTTCGTGATTTTCACCTTAAATTAAATCCGTAAAATTAAATTAAATAAAATTATTCCGTAAAATTCCCTGTAACAATCCTAAATTCCCTTTGAAAACGGTTAATATTGTTATTTAGTCATTTACTGGAGTGTCTGGTATTTGTGATGTGTTTTTGGATGCGAAAACATATTTTATAATGTAGTGCTATATCTTTATGGTTAACTTTCACGAAAATATCAAAATTACCCATTTCTTAAACTAACCGTAAAGATACATGGAATATAATAATAATTGGCTTTATAAATGGCTTGCCGGAGATTGAACGTCAAAATTTACTTATATCAATCCATATTTCTTGCAATGCACATTCGCACTCGTAATCATTAGTCACACCACCTTCTGTTGAGGAATTTTCTTGGTAGCGTGTGGCGGTGCAACAAATTTTGGGGACCCAACGTTCCCCTATTTTGTCTATTTATTTTTGTGGGTACGCCCGAAAGTCTCTTAGGTATCCTACTCTTACTCTTACT
>JASAND010029545.1:0-32558 GCA_030248195.1 Trissonchulus latispiculum | reverse complement strand
AATGCAGATTTCAGTTTATAAATTGAGTTTGGTTCAAACCGAAGCAACTAATTATACTTTGAAGATGGAATATGATTAACGTAATCCGCCAAAATAATTATTCGTTATAACAGTTTGTCTGAGATACAAAATTAAATCGAAATACACAATGAATAAAATTTCTTGAAAAATCAGAAAAATCATTGTTTTATTCAACTGTTTGTTCTGCATTTTATTGTTTGTTCTGCATTTTATATATCTTAATTAAACATTTTTAATGAATGTCAACTCTAATCTTTCTTAGGTTTCTAATATTTATGATTTAATTTCGAAGTAAAAATATGCAATAAAATTAAAGCATGGAAACTTTTATTTCCGAGCCCGAATCGTTAAGCAGGAAAAGGTACACTGTCAAATGAAAATTTAGTTTTCGTTTATTTCATAGATTTATAATCATATTCCGCATTCAATGTATTCGATAAAGGCTAATAAAGAATTTAAGTTCAATTAAGCCAGTGTTAGCTTCAAATCTTACTATGTTTTTGATTTCTTATGTTATATATAAGTAAAAAACAAATAACTAAAAACAACTGAAATTTTGGAAATTTCAGTCTCAGAGTTCAACCACAGGTCAATGGTAGCGTTGTTTCAGTAGCCGATTTTAATTTCAGTTTCAGTTTCAGTTTCAGTCGGTGGTTCGAAATAATTTCGGGTTTCAGTTTCAGTCGGCAGACCAAAATAGTTTCAGTTTCAGTTTAAGTTTCAGTCGGCAAAAGTAAAATAATTTCAGTTTCAGTTTTAGTCGCAGTCGAAGTTTCAGTTTCAGTTTCAGTACGCTTTTAAAAAACGGTTTCCACTTTCCAGCCTTCTTAGAGTTGACATGATCTTAATTCGGTGTTTATTCAGTCTCTCCTGTAGCAGGACTAACTAAATAGAAGCTCAAAACCTTCAAAATGTCAGGTTTTAAAAGAGACTGATTCTAGTTTCAGTCCGAGTTTCAGTATTTTACTCAATATAGTTTCAGTTTCAGTTTCAGTTTCAGTCGGCTGCCTAAAAAATGTTTCAGTTTCAGTTTCAGTTTCAGGTCTCTTCTCAAAATAGTTTCCAGTTTCAGTTTCAGTTTCAGTGACTGAAATCAAAACCTGTACAAACCGAAAACTAGTTTCAGCTTCAGTTTCAGTGACTGAAACATCACTAGTCAATGGTGAAATCTTTTCTTAGGGAAAATTTGCAAGGAAAGCTTACAAAATTCAAGTTTAAACGTGGAAAATTTAGATTAATGTCAATTAAATAAATTTCACAGTTCAAACTGAAACTTTGATTCCAATCTAATTCAACAAAATTTCTAAAATATAATTAAATATAAATTTTTGATTTATACCCTTGCCCTACTTTCAAGCATCCATCTATCATTGAAGTTGTGTCGTAATCGGTTCCTAGGGTTCCACTTTTAATGTTGGCTCAGCTTTAGAACATTTAAATGGCAGACACCTCCTTATGAGCGGACAATACGATCAAAATGAATGGTGTCGGTTCAGTTTGTTAGAAACGTTTACACACATTGTGATTTTTATATTTTGTTTTTTTCTTCTGTCACAACTGCAACGGTCACGAACCTGAACAAAATATCGCATTTACCAGTTTGTTTGTAAGTTATCTTTTGAGTTATTTGAGGATACTCTTCCAAACTAGAAACACTTAGCTATATCAAAGCTGACACAAACTTGTCGCTTAGGTTACATTTAATATGATTTTAGACTAAAATTGTATTAAATTGGCTGCGCACATTGCTGGCTGTCCTATTAGCACACTTGTACATAAGAAGGACTAGACTGCCTTGGGGTTCACCTTACAAGTTTGATTTGCATTTGCAAAGCCGAAATTAAAAATAAAGAATTATGAAAAAATATATATTTGTCACAAGAAAGAAAAGTGCTTAAAATTCCATGTTACAAAAGAAATTTGTGTTTGTTGAATTTTTTCTGAACTTTTTCTAGTCAAAATTAAGTTTTGAGATTTCTTGAAAACTTTTTTGAAACTAACTGGTCGCTCCCTTTCGGAGCTACTCTTGCTGAAAATGTGGGCGAAATTAACTGTTTACAACTTTTAAGACAGTTTATCGAATTGAGACTTGCTCGCAATTTGCGTCATTTATAATCTGGTAAACAAGCCGCAAAATCGGTTCAGGCCATTTTTGGCGCCTAGAAAACCATTACAGGCTTACAATTGGTTAAATTGTTTAGCTTTATCAATTTAAACTTTAGCAATTAGTGGGTAAAAACTGATTTGACAGTCAATCTTTTCTATTAAAGGAGATTTTTATTTGCTTGAATCAGTTGAATCTGCACAGCAGAACAGCGAAGACCCGTCTGCAGGAAAACGCGTAGGCTACTTCTGCTGAAAATTTAATGCGGTTTAAAAAAGTTGTTTGTTAACTTTTCGCTTATCTCTTTCATGTTGGATAATTTCAAAATTTTATGAAGTGCGTAAGCAAAACCAGTTCAGCAAGTTAACATCGTGGTTTTTTGTCTCGTTAAAAAGTTGTGTAACACTGTTCTCGCTTCAACGTTTTGTTCAAACTCTCGATCTGCAAGGTTGCGCACTGCGTACCAACGACTTTACTGCGAGCGATTTGAAATGAATTTCAATCATCTTTGTACCGAAAATGAGGTAAGGCCTAGGAAATCACCGTTTCTCATTAACTTAATTTACTTTATGAATAATAATCAATTAGGTACATTTATTCTTGTCTATCTTTAAAAATTTCTTTCTATTTTCATTTTTTAGCTACAGTGCAACAATTTTCTTGTGCAACTCTAGAAAGAAATCCCCGATCACATTGACTGATTAACTAGTATATAAATCACGTCATCCGTTGGTTTCACTCGTTAATCCATTTTGTCTGTTTCAGAAATATCTTCAAGTGGTTCCCGAACAAGCCGCATTTGAAGATTTTCTCACCGAAATGCATCCCCTGGGATCACAGCATAAACCCCTGACCGACCCCAACAATAATATCACTCAATTTTGTCAACAACAACAACAGCAACAACAGCAACCAGCCAACGGCTTTTGTTGTTCACCATTTTCAGAGCCGTCACCCTACTATGCCAGCTTCGACGCCGGGGGACTGTCTCTGGAAATTCCACCAGTCGCCAGCTGTCCGCCAAGAACCAGCGATCCAATGTTGTCACCGCCTCAGCAGATGACAGCACCGTCGATTGGCCCGATGTCAGTCCCGTCAATCAGTGTCATCGTTTCCCCAGAGTCGCCGTTCAGTCCTCCCTATTCGACTGGAACGGACACACCAGTCTACGCCGGCACTGAGGAAGCTCTGACGCCAAAAACTGGAATCAGCGAAGCGCTGACACCGCCACATGGCCTGGGCACTCCGGACTCTCCTCAGAGCTCTGACTACAGCGGCTTCATGTCCCCTCTGGACTACAGTTCGGATGAGTACTCCACCAGTCCGGCGGTTGAGACTCAGTACTGGAACTCGTTGACGCCGACGTTGACCAGCGCTGACGCCCCTGGACTGGGAGAGGAAGAGATGACCAGAGAGCTGATGGAATGCAAAGAGTCCAACTGGAATGCCTATCATGAACTGGTCATGCAGAGTTTGGTTCAGGAAGTCCAGGAAGTTGCGGACAAACTCCAGGTTTCCGTAGGTAAGAGACAAAATTCACTTCGAATGCGGAAAATAACATTTTAGATCTTGGTTTTTTCATTTTATAAATGTTTTATAGTTGTTGCCAATTTTGTGGTAGCTGTGATGTGAGGTCAAAAATGTAAAATATTGGTTTGTCCTAACGAGACGTTTGATACGGCCTATCCTAAGATATTGTCGAAGAATAATGTTTTAATATTCGTCTTATATCAAATTATTGAAATGTGCTGATTTTTGCATCCTAAATTCATGAAACTTCTATTTGGGTTTTAGATCCCAACAAATGGACCCCGTTTGAAGTTGAGCGATGGCTGAGATACACTCTGGACATTCGGGGATTCACCAGTGTGGATATATCCGCTTTCGTTGGTCTGACTGGAAAGACCATCTGCGGTCTGGGTGTCACTGCCTTTTCCAAACTTCTTGGAGACTGTGGAGGAAAAATACGGAGCTGTCTGGATATTTGGACTGATGGTAGGAAACAGATGTTATTACATTGCTAAACAGTTACTAAACTATATAGTTTCCATTATTAGCAGTCAATAAATAACAAATATTTTAGACAGGTTAGAATAGATTTGGTAGTGTGTCTTGTTCTCTTACCACATTAAAGTCATTGTAGGTTAATTAATACCAAGACTGAATAGATGGTTTAAACCAACTTCTTTTCGCTACAGTGAATCCTGTGCTGCTGGATGTAATTCAGCTCCAGAATAAAAATTTTGTATAAGATGAAAACAAATATTTAGGCATTTTGAGGTTAGTCGATGGATTTATTCATTTCAGCTTGTCAGCATATTTAATCGTTAATATAGGTTAAATTTTCGTTAGTTATTATTTTCCGCTTATATTTTAGTGACAGAGTATTTGAACAAGAAAAATTCCATCAATGTAAGCTGCGGAGATTCCAGCCAGGAGCCAAGCTCCTCTCAGAAACTCGTCGACTTGGAAGATCTCCCGCGTCGGATCGACGCGTTTCTGGCAGCTCACGCTTCGCTGGACAACTTCAGTGATTGCGTCACTTTGCCAGGTATATATATGTATAAATATATATATTTAAATTTAGCATTTCTGACAGACAATTTATATAGAGGATTGATTGTAATATTTCATTATTACAATTGTGTGTTATAAAACCAGTTAAGAAGCCGCCTCTGGGATTCTAGCATGTAATTTTGGGCTATAAATTTTTAGTTTTTTGCTAGAGTTTTATTCCAAGTTTCAGGTTAAAAGTTGCCATAAAAACAACCTGGCATTGTACAAGGTTATCTTGATGAAACTATTTTGAACTTTAGTTTGAATAAATGCTACTAACAGTAGGAGGCAGCGACACGTAGACAGAGAAAGCGGATACAAGTGTAAGTTGTAGCACTGTCAGGAGTGCTCTCAGAGATTTGTATGCACACTAGCAGGCGACGCTCCGAGTGAAGGGCACGAGTGCGCGAAGCGCACGAGTGCCCTTCACGAGGGCTTCGCCTGCAAGTGAGGTCACAAATTTCTGTGAGCACAGCAAGCAGTGATACAACTGGCTTGTAATATGGCTCAAAAAACTAGAAGACATTTCGTCTTCTATATGTCACGTCTATAAAGACTGACATTTGGCTTCAAAATTCAGTCGTTTCTATAATGTTCAACCTAATTTGCATATTTCTTTCGGCAGAAAGTATATAAGGGGGAGAAATTCATGGTCATTGCAGTCAGTTCTGGTGACTGTCAGCACTTGCTGCATACTCCGACAGGAGAGCAGCGAAGGTTTAGCGTGCAGTACAATTGTACTGCACGGTGTAGCGTGCAATTCAATTGTACGCAGGCGGTTGTAGCATGCTTCGATTACACTGAGCCATGTTACAATTAGAATTTCCAACATTTTCGAAAATTCTTTTTTCTGTATCTGAGTCCCTCAGGTTAGAGATGAGAATTTCGGCCCGTCAGCCTGGCTCGGTGTGTGCCCAAGCCTAGTCAAAAACACTTGGCAAGCCAGCCGGGCCAAGAAATTTAATAGCTGCGGGGCGGAGCAAACCGAAACGGGCAGGGTTAACTTAATGTTGCAATAAAATTAGCTTTAGCGTTTCCATGTTTATTGAAGCTTTAGAAATAATACTGTTACATAGTAAAATTTTGAAAATTTGGTTTTTGGGACCCGGGCCCAATTGGCTCAGCTTGCGGGCCTATTAAGGAGCCCGTAACTTGTTGCCAACGGACTGTACTGCCAACGGACCTAGGCGAATTTTCCGTCGGGGCATACCGGGTCGGGCTGAAAAAAATCCGGCCCATGCTCATTTCTAAATTAGGCCTCCTCCTAATCCTTATTATCTGATCATTCGGCAGTTTCAGTTTTTATAAGGGCTAGATGTTTCTGTCGATAGTTTGCAATTTGCATCTTCTCTTGGTTCTTTATCTTCAAATTGCGTGAAATATTCAAAATGTTTTCAAAATAAAAATTTAAAATGTGACGGTGTTTCTTGCTTTAGGCTGCGACAATCACCGACTTCGTTTCGATGGTCGAGTGGGCTCCTCGTCCGTTCAGTTGTGGCAGTTTCTGTTCATGCTTCTGGAGGATCCAGAAGGCTTTGGTGATGTCATTCAGTGGACTAAAAAAGAAGAAGGTAATAAAATAATAATAAAAAAATTAATAAAATAAGTCAATAGAAATACAATGACCACAAATCCCTCTAAATATGTCTTTTAAGCAAAATCGGTTAATATAAAAGATTTAACATAGATCTCATTGTTTCCTCTTTAGAACATACAAAATTTCTAAATTTTTGGAGTTATGATTTTTTTTACATATCGATCAGAAGTGTGCTCAAGCTCAATTACATCTACACCACATCTGAACAAAATTGGTGAAAGGCTTGTGAAAGCTTGTACAGTCCATAAATGCATACTGCAGTAGTATACTTTACTACCCAACCAATGTGGGTCATGTTTAATTTCAAACGCTGGAATCAGCGTTGCATCAGGAATCAGGGTTGCATCAAGAGTGCATAATTGCACTATACATATGTATATTAGAAGAAGAGTAAGCCACTAGAGGGCTTCTCTTCACTTCACTGCATTGTGTAACGGTACTCCGACCAAAATATGTTCCAAAATATAAATACGAATGTTCCCCTGTTTGGTAGGAGGGTCGATCAAATCGACAGCGTATACATACAAAAGTCGGGTTCGTCATTTTGATCATTGTTAATTTTTCTGACAAACCGGGAAATAAATTTTTGCAAATCCTGAGTCTGAAAAGTTGTGGTTGATTCAATATTCCATAGAAAAACCTTCGTACCCTTGAAAGTTTTTTCCGCTTTGCAATAAAGAGCCCAGCAATGCAATTCATCTCGAACTGTTTTAAAGTGTTACACAGTTTTGCTGTTTTCAACAAAATTGATGAACTAGTACATGAATCTTACTGTAAATCCAAAAACAGTTTTGCTAGCCCAAGGCACTTTTTCTGCCATTAAATGATCACTGCCAATGTCAATAAATTTCTGTTAATAGATATTAGCGCAGTCAGAAAATTTTTTAGAAGTTTTGATGAAGTTTTGCTTTCGTTCTGCCCACGTTAGATTAATTGCTGAATCTAGTATATAGAAGCACGTGAAATTTTTAAGCGCAAGAAGTTTAAAGAAAGATAATCTTAAGACCGGTTCGAAACAAATAAACAGTTTTTGGCAGATTCTATTGACGTAAAAAAGAGCCAACCTAATAAATCTAGTATCTTCAGAAAGTGATAAAATCTTGACTGGGTGTGGGAGGAGAGGCAAAAACTTTTGTTTGTAAGACTTGTCTTGCATAACTTAAAATTTCTTTCAGTAAACAAAAAAGTTGAGTGAATCGAAAAATACTTAAACTAAAACTTAAATATTACGGGCACTTCTGAAAGTGTCCAGACAGACAGATAAATTATGCATGTGCGCAGACAGATAGATAAATTTTTACAATTATCGCATTCTGTCCGGACAGATGAGTAAATTATCAATGTGTCCAGAGAAGGGTTGGACACTTGCGTAAATTTTTAAACTATGGATGGACTAATAGAGTGCAATATATTTGTGATTATAGCTGGTTTTTAGCTTTAGTATTATTTTTACTTTATTTTGTAATAATTTGTGCATATGCTGCACAGTTCTGCACACATGCATAATTTATCTAATCTGTCTGGACACTTTCAGAAGTGTCCGATTTACTCGTCTGCCCGTAACATATATGTACATATTCTACTTCCTAAATGTTCCAACCATGCTTTGTAAAACTTCTATAATAATTTGGCAATGGATTCAAATTAATTATATCAAGAGTACATAATACATAAGACTATAAGAGTATGACAGCTGGCATACTCTATGTATTATGAGCTCGCTACATCCGATGCGCGCTATCGGCTGACCCCCCCCATAAATCAGACCCCCCTCACCCCGCCCCTATACATGTACGGCGTCCAAACGGGGGGTCGGGCTCGTGCTTGTATATTTTGTACACAGATGTGTAAATCATACGAGCTTAAACCCCATACACAAATTGGGGCCCCGTCAAGTTTAACATGTAAGTATACTAACATAGACCCGACCTCCCGTTTGGACGCCGTACATGTATAGGGGCGGGGTCAAGGGGGGTCTGATTTATGGGGGGGGGTTAGCCGATAGCGTGCAGAGGATGTAGCGAGCTCATAATACATAGCGTATGACGCTTGTCATACTCTTATGTATTATGTACTCTTGATTATATCAAGAGTACATAATGATAAGAGTGTGACAAGCGCAGAGATGGACGCGGGACGAAATTTTTCGTCCCGCCCCGTCCCGTCCCGCACTCAATTTGTTTGTCCCGTCCCGCGGGATCCCGCAGTTCCGCAAATTTGATAATGCCCGTCCCGCAAAATCCCGCATAATTTCTTAATTCTTTCATTAGCTAAAATTAATGGTAATTAATACTAATTTAATATGAAAATTTAAAATAAGTTTGTTATGTAAACTTTACGCTATTTATTGTTTATTGCCAAGATGCAAAGTCAGTACTTAATTTATTATTCAAATACGCCGCTGTGTGTGAAAATGTGAAATGTTTATATCATCTGCAAACAAACAATATCAATTGTTGATTTCAAAATATTGGCCAAATTGGTCAAATAAAATCAAATTTAGCGGAATCAAAAAATTACTGCCATACAAAAGCGATGGAACCGGGTCACCGTTTCAATTTGGGCCACTTTTCGGATCGGGTCACTGGGTCACCGGGTCTAGAGCTTGGATCCGGCCTTGATCCGGTTTTCTTAATTTCCCATAGATTATTTTCCAGAAATTTTTGGTTTAAAACGAAAACTTTTAGGTCTAATTTCAACGTGATGCTGATACATGATTTGCATGTTTTAAAATTTAACTTGCGCTTCATAATCTTCGCAACTTGAGGTTCGTTCAATATGGTCTCCAGCAGAATAGTATTTGTTCTCATCCCTTCCATGATTATTAAATTGCATAGATCTGTTAGAACTAGCTGGTTTGCAAATTATAACTGATTAAACTAGGCAATGCAGATAAAGCCAAGTATCAAAAGTCTCTAGGTTTGTCCCGTCTTAAATCAAACCCTTGACTGATTATACATAATCAACACTTTATACAACTTGGCAATCATTTACATTACCTGCGTATACTCAAAATTAAACAATAAACTTTCAATAAGAAAAGATACGCAAACCAGCACAGCAAATGAAACTTATATTACCTTAAAATTAAATTTTATCGAATAATTTGAAGTGACTGTAATCTTTTGAAAACTGTTATCTAGCTTTCTTAAAAATTCCCTAATTTAGAGGTAAATATAAGAAATTTTGGTCCCGCGGGATCCCGCGGGACGAAGGTTGTCGTCCCATCCCGTCCCGTTCCGCGGGATCCCGCGGGATCCCGCGGGCTCCCGCGGCCCGCGTCCATCTCTGGACAAGCGTCACACTCTATGCAATGAAGGCAAAAACTATGCGATGCGCGCTAACGGCTTACCCCCCCCCCACAAATTTACCCCCTCTCACACCGCCCCTATATGGGTACATAGTTCCAAACGGGGGTCGCTCACTCGCTTAGTATATTTTGTACATCTATGTGTTAAGCATACACGCTTGCACCCCCTTCCCAAATTGGGCCCCTGTTAATTTCAGCGTGTAATTATGCAAAGCAGTGAGCAGTGGACCACGTACCCATATAGGGGCGGTGTGAGAGAGGGTCAATTTGTGGGGGGGGGTAAGCCGTTAGCTCGCATCGCATAGTTTTAGCCTTCATTGCATAGAATGTGACGCTTGTCACACTCTTATCATTATGTACTCTTGATTAGATATGTATTAATATCATCATTAATCGTTAAAATGCATTTTGCGTTTGAGTTTAAAGAAACCTTAAGTATGCTTTCAACTCCATCCAGGTATTTGCGAAATTTGCATTCGTTAACATACTAACGAACCTACCTACATGTAGCCTGGTCGAAACTATTTTTTCGCACAAACGATTTGCTTTAAATTCTGTGCCAAAAACATTGAACATTATTTTTATGTGGCTAAAAACCCTATGCACTAATCGTCTCAAGAGAATACTTACATGGCATAATACGCTATGTTAATTTATTCACGATTTACTTTATTTTTTACTTTATTTATTAGAGATTTAATAGTATATATTGATACAATTAATGAAAGATGCTAATTTCCTGTTTTGACAAATTTTCGTTCATTTCTTGTCAAGACAGCAAAAATGCTTAGTCAAAGCTTGCTATCGGTTAAACATTGTATGTAGATAAAACTGGAAAAATGTAATCATAGCCAAATATTTCATTCTTTAAATTTTAGACTGTCTAGAATTTTAATCGCTTATTTTTGTAGCAACAATTTGTTATCAGCTACTTAGAGTTATTCCCAGCGCTGCAAATGTTTTAAGAAATTTGACCAGTTCGACAAAAAACCCGAAATGTGGCTTTAAACAATGGCAGCCATAGATAGATAATTGATGAATTGCATGCGAAAGTATTAGTTAGACGTTGTTTCGACTAGAGAAAAATGTTCAGTCAGATCAGAACCATAGTGTTGTTTTCAATTTCTGTATAAAAGTTAAAGTTAAAGATTGCGTTAGTGTCAAGCTTTGCAGAAACGCTCTTGGTGACATTAAAACCATTAAAAATTGCTAGCTAACTAGTCACCACTCACAGGGACAGTGTTTGTGTTAAAAGTTTCAATAATTTGGTTCGTCCAAAGCAGATAAGTTTTAAAATTTTATAATTTTATTTTTTGCTTGTTTAGGTATCTTCAAAGTGGAAAACTCCAAACGGCTAGCCCAGCTGTGGGGAGCACGGAAGAATCGACGTCACATGAACTACGACAAACTGAGTCGATCCTTGCGTCAATATTATCGGAAAAACATTCTGAAGAAGACGAGTCGAGCCCAGCGCCTGGTCTACCAATTCTGCCCTCCCTATCCCTATGTCAATCCTGATAACTGAAACCCGATCAGCATTGCAGTCAGCGATGATCGTAATTTCCTGTAACCATATCAATGATATGCTGTGATCCCAGTCAGGGGCATGTACCTCCAATGGAGGAACTGTTTTTGTTGTAATCTGTGCTTGTGCTTTGTATAGATTTGTAGATTTGTCTCGGGTTATATATTTTCTACTTTGTTTTTGCTCTGAATAGTGAAAGTTCTTTGACTTAACGATGCATTGTTTTAATTTTTGATGAAACAATTCGACTATGCTATGCTCTTCTGTAAATTTTATATTTTATATATGTACCTTATTATTTGTTGTATAGTTTATGTTCCCTCGTTATTTTTGTCATTTATGGTTTCTTGTTCGTGTCCATTTGTGTTAGGTAATGCAACTTGGATATGGCTAGGGTTGGTGTTACCATTTAGACGTTTACACGGCCGTAACCACGCAAACTGTTTTGAGACACAATCCCAAAGAACATTATGTTCCAAGAAAAAGATACAAGGTTTACTAGCCGTTTTGTGCATCATAGAAAGCAAGACCTACACTCCAGTCACTTTACTGCAAAGACTTCGCAGCCCTGTACTATGCCATGTGTTTTTCATGTTTAAATTTGTCTTAGTTATTTGTGCTTGGCGCTTGCCTGTTAGGTGAGGACTGCTGCTTGGTTTGTTAATTGTTTTATTGCCGTAATATTATGATCGACTTTACATGTTCTTCTCGCTATCATATTTGACTTGCGATTGTGACACCTTTCTGCTACTGTTGCACTGCTAATTCTTGTTACTTTGCAATACAGAATCATTGTTTTAAGCTACTCTTCCGATTCATTTAATAATGTTCTATTGTCAGATTAATGATACTCATGCTTTTCGAAGTACATGTCTATTTATTTGTCTTCGATTGTACTCGATCTATATTGACTGATTTGTTGATTTGTTCGTGTATTGTTTTTGCGTGTATCTGTTTATTGTCAACAGAGACTATCAATCTAATTATGTGACTGGTGCTAATGTTAAAAACTTCCGTATACACCTGATGAAGGAAAGCTACGAATGCTCTATTTTTCCTTGACTTTTCCAATTCTCGCTTTTTTCAAATAATTTATTCCCATAAATTATATCATTTTTGACGGAGAAAGACTCCTTACTTTTCTGCATTTTTATTGTGGACTCTCACTAATCCATCTCTCTCTCTCTCTCTCTTTCTCTCCAGTATTTATGTTTATGCAAGTAAATTTTCACTGATTATAATCACCTTTTAATTAATGATAATTTCAGCAGAAACTGCTTCTTGTTATTGTTTGTTTTCAGTAAATTGAATACAATAAAATGAAATTGAGATTATTTTGCGAAATGTTAAATGCGAAATTAAGTGTTAAAGCACGCCACACACACCACCTTCACCAACACAGTCAAGCGCTCTATGCATTACTCAATTCTGGAGAAAATTTGCCTAAATTGTCCATAGAATTTGTGCGGTATACCTAGAAAAATACACTGTGTCCAACCAATGCCCAGCCAACTTATATTTATGAAGCTAATCAGACCAGAGATGAAACCGGGTCACCGGGTCACCGGGTCAGTTCTGGTCACTTTTTGGACCGGGTCACCGGGTCACCGGGTCAGGAGCTCTGACCCGGTATTTTTGATTGGATGAATTTTTTGCTGTTATAGGATATTTTTCAAAGTTTTACCAATGTTTGCCAACTAAAAACTTCAACAATTACTCAAAAACTAGCAATAGAAATATTCCTAACTTTATCGTGTAGCTCTAGTAAATGCTTGTCGCTGTAGTAGTGTCATCATAATATTTGTAATGTCCTGTCAAACTTAGATCTAAGTTTGAAACTACAATGATTGCGTTGAATCTTGACTAGAAAATGAAAACTATTACATGGGCCCTGATAGTCTGAAATCTTTATTTTAAAATCTAAAATTCTCCATGCTCCGTCTACTGTAAGTGATTTATCGCTGCTGCTATTATTTTTGGAGGGAGAGGGCCAGACTGTGGGTTTCAAATCTCGGTAAGAAGGAAAATCTCAGCAAAACAAGGTTTACAGATTCTGAGTTTTACTTTGCATTTTTTGCAATTGACATGGCTTACTACATATCTTCAGTAACCAACTGTGATTGATTTCATTTCATATTCTCTGAATCCTACCCATACGAGAAATATATCCAAAGAATTTCCGCAACATTGTTTGATTCAAAAAGCTATGTAGTTTACTTCACATTATTGAGTGCAAAATCGTGCAAATCTTTTGAGTTCTTCCGGTACAACTTGCAATATTCACTTTCCGATGCTACTACTTTAAGGAAAGCAAAAATTTGCCCAACTTGATATTTTAGTCGTCAAAAATGTCCAAAATGGTAAAAAACACTCACCGCACCCCAATAAAGTATTTTTAATTTTTTGCATGCTTAAACCTGAATTTTCGAAAGTACCGGGTCACCGGGTCAGTAAATAGTGACCCGGTTTCATCTCTGAATCAGACGAATTCAATCAATCTTGAAGTGGCACTGGCGCATCTGGAAACTGACACAAGATTTTCAGCTGTTGTCTGTTTTACAACTGCTACTCCCCGAAGGTGGAGTTCGATTGGAGATAAAACCGTTTGGTTGGAACTTTCTTGTCTTAATTACAGGACTTTATCATGGCACTTATGAAAACATAAAATATTTTTAATGAACCTCTGATGAAGCACCAGCTTTTTGAAACTTTAGTAAGCAAAAGAGACAAGACTAAACGCTGACGGTCAAAACAAGATTAATTAAGCTTTCCAAATATAATCAGTTGTGTACAACAAAGTATGAGTCGAAGCCTGCGCACTGCGCAGGCTAATACTTTCTGGAAGGGAATAATAGGGAAGTGAACTTTCTCTGGGAGCTGAAGGTATCGAGGTGCTGAGTATGAACCTGAAATCCGTTTGATTTAGCGTTTTTTAGGATCAATTTGTTAGGATTTGTTTATCAGGATAAGCTTAATCGTAATCTTACAACTTTAGCTTTAATAACTCTTACCAATTAAAATTTTAAAAATTTTTAAAAATTTCGAATTTTAAGAATTCTGCATTTATGAATTCATCAACCTCTAGTAGTACCCATGTAAAATCTTAAAAACTATACATTGGTCAAGAAATAAACACTTAAAGCTGAGGGGATAGCGCGAGAGACCCAGCCTCCGGTCAGGGTTGGGGTGTGGGAGAGGGGATGAACCCCAGTATGGTCTTCTCACTATAAGCCTCCCTTGCAAGAAAAATACAAACCTTATTTATTTTGGGGGGAGTGCTACAACGAAAAAATTATGGCTTCATTCAAAGAGCAGGACAAAATTTCTTTGAGAAATGCAGCTTAGCTGTAAGTTCAAAACTAGAGAACATAGATAACATGAAAGTGTATTTAAAAGCTTTAACTGTCCTTTACACATAATGAAGAAAACATTTTGCTGCAAACTTGGTTAACGTCTTTCTCTTCAAGTGTGAATTACCACTTTATTTTTTGGGTTTTATTGCTATTTTTATTGCTTTGACAGAGAAACTTCAATTTTTGCTTGTCTCCTTTTTAAGCTTTTAGGTTGTCAAACGTTTTGGAACATGTCTTATCTGTTCGGCTCAAAATAAGTTCCTTAAAGTTCAGAAGACATTTTTAGATGACAAGAAATCATTCAGTGGAAAGTTAATTTTTGGGACAAAACTCCCACATTTTGCTAGGGTAATAGAGACAGCTGGTTTCCAAATGATAGCTACATTTTAATGGGGGTTTGTCTATTGATTTCTGAAAAAGCAAGCCTTAGTTTTTCATAGTCAGCGTATGTGGCTAGGTATTGGCTTGAATGCCTGATGCTAAGCTTATAAGTAGTTCTAGAATTCTGACGACAGAAGCTCGCATTTTGGCACTATGCCAGAACCTGTTAGATAAAGTTCAACTTCCTTTCAATGTGAGCTTAAGTGTAACAGAGTAAAGTTCTTAGCAGGATCCTAGTACGAGTTGTACCTATTTTAGCCTTTATCCCTTAGCTGAATAGCAGAATAGGTTCTTCTCTCATAACTGGTTAACTTCTGTTCCTTTTGGTTGCTTCTGTGAATTTTCCATAGCCTCCAAAAATATATATTAACTGCATAGGTAGGTATACAGATTAACAAGGCAATCTTGGTTACCGATGTGTATAAGACATGATCTGCTTTCACCAACCCACTCTTTTACAACTAATGAACAATTAACCATGACCAGTGAATCATCAAAGTTCATTGTGATCTGTATACGGTTGCATACTCAAAGGAACCTCATCCAGTAAGTGTTTCTTCAATCTGCAGCAGCAACACAATCGCTGAACAAAATCAATCTCCTACATGGCGCTTACAAAATCGGTACATGGCTTATTAACTGTGGGTATCTCAGACCGGATTGGTCCGTACCGTCAGCTTGCAGAATGGTCAGCTGTTGCTGATAACAGATAGGTGGCGCAATCTGAATCTGTACATACTTCAGTAGTAAATTTTCCGTTGTATATGAACGAAATATCTTTCTGAACATGCAGGAAACTCTTGTGACGTGACTAGACTGAAACATTATTCAGATCATAGGAAAGGATTCTGTATGCTAATTTGTTGAAGATTTACTGAAATCATGAGCGTATTCAGACATTGTTTGAAGATTCAATACAGTTGCAGTGGCGGAATTTGTTTAACTCATCACAAAAAGCAAAGTTCAACAAACAGGTGCTATCTATTAGTTCGAAGTGCAGCTTAGAGTAGTATATAGGGAGCAGTTGGTGTAGTATTAGGGGGGGGTACAATGGGGTACGTGGAGTGTGTGGAGTGGTGGCTCGGTGGCTCACGTACCCCCTCCTAATTTGTGGCTCACGTACCCCCTCCTAACTTGTGGACTGCGTACCCCCTCCTAATTTGTGGACTGCGTACCCCCTCCTAACTTGTGGCTCGCGTACCCCCTCCTAACTTGTGGCTGGCGTACCCCCTCCTAGCTATGTGGATCACGTACCCCCTCCTGATGTTGAGGCGCGGGATTTAGAGAGATTAAGTGGGATTAACTCTAAAAGTAGGCCTAGAGAGCTAGGAAAAACGCTCCCTAAGGGTTTTCGAGGTCGCAGAACAAGAATTTGCAATCAGATTATATCTAAGTGCAAGGGATAAACAGGATTTGTGGGATTAAGTAGGATTAACTCTAAATATTGCTCTAGGGAGCCAGGAAAAACGCTCCCTAAGGGTTTTCGAGGTTGTAGAACCAGAATTTGCAATCAGATTATGTCTAAGTGACACAGGGGATTTGTAGGATTTGTGGGATAAAGTGGGATTAACTCTAAAAGTGGGCCTAGAGAGCCGGGAAAAAGTCTGTCTAGAGGTTTTCGAGTTCGTAGAATCAGTATTTGCTATCGGATTACAGCTACGCCCAGGGGATATGCAGGATTAAGTAGGATTAACTCCAAATATTGCTCTAGAAAGCCAGGAGAAACTCTCCCTGAGGGTTCTCGAGGTCGTAGAATCCAAATCTGTGCTTAGCAACAGTATACCTAACTTTCAATACGGTAACTTTCAATACGGTCTGACCTGTTGTTTGACTATCCTAATTTTGAAATCCATAAGCCCTTCTAGTGTTTAACCAAGACTTACATCATTAAACTCACCCATTATCCTTGCAGACCGGAGATGTATACCACATAAATCACCTTGGGTGTAGTGAGTATGAAAATAATAAAATATAATAATAATAATAATCGTAAAAACAAAAAGCCAGAAATAGGAACCAGATGTTAATGGCGCCTAGTTCCTTACTCCTGGCCTCGTGTTTTAATAAACCAATGAAAATAAATGATTTAAAATAAATGAGAAAATATTCAGTCCTAAAACAGAAAAACAATAGATATTTATAATTTGGTGGCAGTTAAGATAATGAAAGAAAGCTAAATAAATGACAGAAAGTGAAAAAATATGTACAAGCACAAAAACGAAGTTTTAAAAATTGAAAGTGTGATATAAAAAATGAATTAAGAAAAAATGAGATGAGAAAAAGGTGATAGAGGCAAGTAGCCAGAATTTGTTTTCTTTAAAAACCAGCACAAACAATCTAATTAGTCAAATAAGCTAAAAAAGCTAAGCTAAATGAATGGCAGGCAGGCAGGCAGGCAGGCAGGCAGGCAAGTTTTAAAAACTGAAAGTGTGGTTAAAAGGAAATTAAGCTAAAGTAGTGGCCATGTGGCAAAACATATTAAATCCTAAAGTTATGCTTTTGTTTGTGATACCAGAAATTTTTGAATATTAGTGCTTTAACAAGTGAAAACTCCACTATGTTTGGTGACAAAACAAATTGCAAATTTAAAGATATTATCTTATTAATTTGGTTAGCTTGTTTTCTAAGCGTGGAGCAACTAAAAGTTTAAACAATAGTTTGAAAATATGGTGGTATCGGCAGGTTTCTCCGGTGTTTTCAAAACTTGAATTAGTCATTAAAATTTCAGAACGCACATTTTGTGGGACAAACAGGTACTAACAGGCAAGATTATTATCAGTGTCACGCTTGTGTGTTATCGTTGGTTCATGTAGCCTTGTTGGTTATTATCAGTATGTTTTGTACCAGTTGCAATAGGCAAGAAATCTATCCTGCGCGTTTTAATAATTGAAGTATTTACGCCTTTTTTAAATTTCTGTTATTAGTTTATGTTTAGTTAATTTTCAGGACTCCCAAAATAGTTGCTACAGTCGAAACGTGTAATGAAAATTTAATAGCACAATTTTGGTTTATCCAGATGTGTTCTATGTAATGAAAACATTTTTCTTTTAATGTTTTAAGTTGCACATTACTGCGTACTGAATTTGCAATGAAAATGTTTTAATGTATTGTGACACAATTTTAGTTTTAGCAAATGTGTATAATGAACATATATTTTAATTTTCCAAGTTAGAAATTAATATGTATACGCTAACGAAGTTTATAAATTTGTAATGAAAATGTTTCAATATATTATGAATTTATTTATGGGCGACAGGCTCAAACTAATAGCTTACAAGGTATGTATAAAATACATGTCAACAAAATTTTTAACGGGTATTAGTTGCCAAAAAGGTTATAAAAAATCTTAACCTCTGCAAATGCCTTGCAACCCCTTGTCTATTTCGAACGAAAAAGTAAATATGAGCGTGAACAACAGAATCACAGAACGTTTTCTGAACCATTTATAGTTTTGAGGAACTTAATGAAACTATGATCGAACTCAGTAGGAGTTCGATTGCAAAGCAGTTTTTTTCTTAGGTTGAGATTTTTGAATTGGTGTTAATTGGACTGCTCAATTATGTTGTACTACTGATTTCAATGTTTTGTTTCGTTTCCAAGTGTAAATTTTAGTCGACGCAATTTTTGAAATAAAATCTTACTTCGGGACACTTTCGGATTATTTCTTTAGTTCTAAGTTTTACAAGCAAACTAAGTTCCTAATTTCTGCATGACTTTGCCATATTTTATGCTATCTCTTCACGTTTTGTTCCTATCTTATTGTTTTTGTTTTACAATTGAAATGTTTTGTTTATTACTTTAATTGCTTGTTTGGAAAACTTGGATTAGGCAGAGACCTGCAGCCTATCCACACCCTGCAGTTTGATAATTAGGAAGACGACTGCAGAACTGAGAACCTTATTCTATGAAGACATATGAGTCACACAAAGCTTCAACGGTTTGGTCCGATTGAATATATTAATCTACTTTTCCAATTTCAACTCAGTCTTGTGAGATCATTTCACTAAAATGTTATGCACGAGTTTTGTTGATAGAATGCATTGTGCATTTCCAAACATTTTTATCCATCAATTTTTGTTTGAATATTACTTTCTGTCATTTTGACATGCATAATGGTATTATTATGATCTCGTCTAAACTTTTAATCTTAATTATGTTCATTTTACTCAACAATTTTGTGATTTCTGCATATTCTTTGTTGGTTTATAATTTCTGGTGTTTATACCATTTAAATCATCAAGTTTCAGCTCTAGTGCTTTTGATTTGTTAGATGTTTCATTAATTTGTATTTAATGCTATTTAATACCATTAAATTAAAAAGTATTTTTACGTTTTAAATTTTGTTAGTCAACTAAAACTAATGTTCTTCATTTTGAAAGTTTTATATTTCAATTTGAAGTTCGTTTGCATTTATCAGAATTCTTCTATTGTTATTTCTTATAGCATTTTTAAACATTTTATGAAGGTTTTTATTTTGTTTTTATGTTGTGTATGAAATTTATAGTTTTACTGGTTAATATACACCAATGTTGATAGATTACTTCTTCGGCGTGACGGTATGGTACTTTCAAATCCAAGCGTTGGTGCGCGTTTCTAGAAACACCACTGTAGTTTGTCTCCAAATTCAAACTTCAGCTTGTTTCGATTGTGCCTCGGTGGCTCAATCGGTAAAGCGTCGGTGATCTAAACCGAATTTTGTGGGTCTTCACCAGAAGCCCCAATGTTTTGGGTGCTGCAGTGGCATATCCTTTATACAGTTCTATCACTTCTTAGTTCTAATATTTTGTATGTTATTTTCGTCATTCACTTCATTAATAAAGCTATTTTCGACAGTAATAAACTACGCATAAAGTTGGTAGTATGAAAACAGAGGGAGGGCAGGTGCAATCACATTTATTACTTGTAGAGCTTTATTTACTGGTTTATTTTGGTATGAGTGTTAATTTTTGTATGTTTGTGTAGTGTTATTTGCGTTTCAGTACCCACGGATACAGCATGTTACAATAATTTTTCTGCCCCTTGACAGTGATGTCAAGGGGCCAGCTTCACTTCTAGAAGCTGTCCTAAACTTATACAGAAAAGTTGAATCAAAAGCGTTAACTTCCCCACAATGTTTCTAAACTTTTCGTTTTACATTTCTTTTCGCCGTTTTGTGATTAAGTCATTAACCTCTTTAAATCTCCAAATTTGATATAGAATATTTAGTTTCTATTGTTTTAAAAACAGTCTTTTAAAATTCCAATAAAATTAGATTACTCCTAACTGAAACTCCATGGTTGCCCCCCCCAAGTCGAAGTTTTTAACTTCTTGAGACACTATGCATTGTCTTTGTAATTTTAGATACTTTATTAGATTCTAATGTACAAATTAGAACATAACACAGGGCAGTGATCGGAACATCAATATCATCGGCATTCAATAGTAAGTCCTTCAGTTGAATTACATGTAACTGTTCGAGATCGATAGTTGGGGCATTGGTCCGGATAAGCAGTTTTTAAAATCCAGTTTTCGTTGACTTTCTTAATTACGACTTTCACCCATTTCGTTGGCTTTCCTGAGGCGCCATAAGTGCCGACATAAAATGGGAACTCCTTATGCAAAACGAGTCGCTCTTCTGGGCGTCCTTGGTTGTCATTTCCGGGTTGGGGAGTGGCAAATTGGGGACGTGAAAAAGTCTTCTTTACGGTTTGACAGGCCAAAGCGTAGTTGTAAAAGTGAGATACTCCACTGTTGGTATAGGAGGAAACGTGTTTTCTCAAAGTATGTAAATTGAGCAAGCTTCCGTCCGGCATTATCGCGGTTAAACTGACACATATTGATATCTTTCTACTTTTGGCAACATTTATTTAAATTTTGAAATAACGAATGTCTAATTTTCGTTAATAATCGTTGGTTTGCCGGTACATTGTAATTTAACGGTAGTTAAATTTGCTAATCATTGAAAAATAATTCAAATCAAATATGTAAATATTTAGTGTTAATATTTTAGTAATTAATTATAACCAAAGTAGTAGGAAGAGTTTTAGTCCTTTAACCCCCCCTTTCAAACATATAATTATCAATATGCCATTGATATTACACAACTTTATTTACATAGTAAGTCGTATGACGTCATTGGCACCATTCCCAGTTGTACGCTTTATTTTACATAGCAAATCACGTGACTGGCACAGTATTACACAATTTTATTTGCATAGTGAGTCATGTGACGTTACTGGCACTGTTCCAATCCTGGTTTACGCGTATATCGAATCACGTGACGCGATTACACAATCGTGTTTAGACAGCGAAACACGTGACTATTGCGCTCTTGTTTACATAGCGAATCACGTGACTGGTACGGTGTTTCACTGTCTTGTTTACACAGTGAGTCATCACAGCCATTGTGCATTGATTTTCAATTGCGTAATATTGCGCAATCATAATTGTATTTATGTTTACATAGTGAGTCAGCATTGATAACACGATCGTCAGTTTTGTTGTTGAAAATTTAATAAATAGAATTGAGAATCTGCTTCATCATTTCAGAAATGGCTGTTAGATGTGACGTATGTGGGAAATCCTTTTCCCGACAAGACAACCTCAACCGTCATCAAAGAATTGCTCACCAACAAAATCCAGTGACCTTGCAATGTCCCTTGTGCTTTCGAACATTTAGCCGTCCAGATTCACTTAAGCGACACCAAAAGTCATGTGGTCATCCTAAAGAGAGAAGCTACAGTCCCTCAATGATCCCCTTTAACCTTAATGATGAACCCTATAGCCCTTCAATGTCCCCACTTCATCCAGAAACCAGTTACATGGTGAGAACGATTTCTAAGATTAAACTGTTTTTGGACCGTATTTTGCGACTTTTTATTGTAACTACGGTTATCATGAGCTTTGTTTCTAGTTTATGTGTTTCTATTTATTATTTTACAGTTTTATTACAATTTATAATTGCTTACTTATTGTACTTGCTGTTTGTGTTCGCTTGCGTGTCAGCTGTTTCACTATACGTTAACTCAGTAATTAGTTTTAGAACGAAAACACTTGTCCTGTGTGTGACCAAGTATCAGATAACCTTGTTGATCATATTCAACAGGTTCACGCACTTGACAGTGATGCACTTCAATCGGCCACAGAAAAGGTACTTCAACTTAGGTTATTGACCTATATTCAATGGCGAATAAAATAAAAAGTGGTGGAGGACATTATCGACAACATAATAGCTTTGCGGAATAGCCTTTTTGCGAGAAGCGTGCATTGACTAGTGATCTTTCATGTACCACGTGAAAACTTTCAGAGTGGTAATGGCTTTTAGGAAACAAAGTCAAAACGTTTTCATTGATTGATTCATTCATTGATTCATTCATTCGTAGAGTGTCTTTTGTTGTAGCCAGATGCACAGTGTCCAGTGTGCAACCAGCATTTCGGCCAGAAACAAAGCCTGTTACGACATTTACGTGAAGTTCATCAACAGAGTGACAAGCGCTTCCGGTGCTCAATTTGCTCGAGGTCGTTTGAAAGGGAAGAACGATTGGAGCGCCATATGGAGTCAAAACACTCAACTGAAGTAAGTGCTTCAAGTGTATTAGTTCATTGAATTGCTACTGCTGTTGCAGTGTATATATATGAGCTTCTTTTTCAGGCTGCATAGTTTGTGTATGAATCCGATTTCTTAATTATGGTTGTCTTGTTTTAGATAAAGCAGAGATGTCCTATTTGCTATCAGAAGTTCAAGCGAATGGACAGGTTCCTGAGGCATCTCAAGCAGCAGCATGGCGAAAAAAGATTCACTTGTGATCAGTGCGGGAGGAAGTTCAGACGGGAAGACAACATGCGGGCACATCAAAACAGAATGCACGCGGGACGGAAGCGAAAGGCGAGCTTGTCCGTTGAGCCCGCCAAGTCGGCCCGATACGACGAACCTGGCGATGATGTGGAGGATGCCACTGATCCTCCACAATACGAAGATCAGAGAATGGATCAGGTTTATCGTGACAATTGGGCCCAAATCCGTACCCATCATCACCGAACCAACCCTCCCCGCCACCAGAACAAATATAACTTTCAACTTGACAATATGGCTCTCCCAGAAATCAAAGCCCACCTTAAAGAAGTATTTGATGAACAGTCAACTGTTGGCAAATGGAGCCTTTGCTTGGGATTTATTCTAAGGGACATTGTAACTAATGAACTGGTTTATTATTATGCCAGCTGTAACACGCAAATATTCGGGGCTCCAGTACTCATTGCCAACCATGATGACTTTGAAAATTTACTTGATCGGCTAGATATGGCCGATTTACTGGAGTGGGCTAAGCAGCAACGAACAAGCACAAAGTTCGTTGTCGAAAGAATCACCAATGTGACTATAGTCGTTGATCGACTCAATGATTTCCCGATCGGAGCCCCGGTTGAACTACCGGAATTTGTTAAACGAAATAAGGCTATCAGATCCCTGGACAGTGGAACCAATGGACCCTACATTGATAGAAAATGTTTCTTCCGATGCTTAGCGGCTCAGGGTGAAGAAGAAGGGCAACGGGACCTTGAAGCTGCTACTGAACAGTTATATAATCAGTGGTGCGAAGAAATCGAACTTAATGATGAAGAAGAAGAGTTTGAGGGCATAACCTTGGATGAAATACAACGTGCCGAAGAATTATTCAAGGTCAACATTTACGTGTATGAGCTGGTCCAGGAAGAAGTCGATCCTGTAGACATGGATGATGACGATTTGGATCAGCAGCAACCAGCAGAGGCAGAACAACCAGAACCAGAAAATCAACAGGAACAGGATCAACCACATCAGTCAGGTTTAGCCAGACTGCTCGAAGCAGCTGATGAACCTGAAGTTGATCCTTTTTACCTGTACGACCAGCAAGAGGTTCCCGAAGATGAAATCGTCGACTGGAATGCTCCAGTCATCGAACAGGAAAGGCGTCAAAACCCTTTCATAGATGATGAGGCAGAAGATGATGAGGATGCACTAGACGAACAAGTGGCTGTGGACGTTTTGGCTGAAGGTCCAGAAGAGGTTGAAGAACCAGCACAAGATCGCCCCAAAAAGACATTTGCGCGGCTATTGTACAGACCGAATGCAACATTTGGAACCACCATCTACCTTAACCTGTACGAGGATCATTTTTCGCTGATCACGGACATTGAAAACTATTGCAAATCCTGGAGGTGTCAGAAGTGCAGCCGATTTTTCAAAGTACGATTTAACCATACCCGGCACGAGCCCGTTTGCAATGGAGGAAAAACCAAGAGACGCTATCCAGGTGGCGGTTGGGGTATGACTAAAGGCATTCACCAGCTGCTAAAGGAGGAAGGTCTCGACGTGCCAGAGCAGCGGTTCTTTCCCTACCGCTGCACATATGACTTTGAAGCCATGTTTGAGGCCATCAACAAGGTGACAAAGTCAGGGAAGCTGCGTTTCACTAAGAAGCTAATTCCTGCTTCAGTGAGCGTAGCGTCCAATGTCCCTGGGTTCGAGGAGCCTAGATTTTTCCTGTCAAATGGGGACAGCAAAGACCTTATCATGGATATGGCCAACTACATGGAAGCAATCAGTGCGGCTTCCAGAACAATCATGATGGAACAGTACGGGGACTTGTACAGTGTAGTCAAAGACCGGGCAAAGGAACACCAGGCATTGAAAAAACAGGCAGAAAGGAACAGGAAGGACAACGTTCAGGATGAGGAGTTGGAAGGAAGAGTGGCCGAAACGAAACGGTGGACCAAATACTTTGGGAAACTGGAACGATGGCTGAGTCAGTTGCCTGTGCTAGGCTTCAACTCAGCCAAATTTGATTTGAATCTCATCAAACAGTACTTTATTCCTTATTTGGTCCGGAGCCAAACGAAGATGTACTATGTCATCAAGAAAGGCCACTCGTACTTGGCCGTATCCACAGGATCATTGCTTTTCCTGGATATGAGCAATTACCTTGCAGCTGGAACCAGCTATGCCGCTTTTTTGAAGTCGTTCCAAGTGGAACAACAGAAGGGATGTTGGCCATATGAATGGTTTACATCCCTTGATCAATTAGATGAAGAACAGCTGCCACCAAGAGAAGCCTTCAGTTCCAGGCTCAAACAAACGGAAATCTCAGAAGAAGAGTATATGGAGATTCAGGAAACTTGGAGAAGAGAAGGTTTTTCCACCATGAGGGACATGTTGATATGGTATAACAACTTGGACGTTGTACCATTCTTGGACGCAGTTCAACGAGTTTGGTCCCTCTTCGTTGAACTTGACATCGACATTTTCAAGGAATCCATTTCGCTACCCGGTGTGGCAATGAAGAACCTTTGGCAGCAAAAGCAGCCACACATCATTTTCCCTTTGTGGAATAAGAACACGGCTCACCTCCAACATCTCATTCGAAACAATTTCGTCGGCGGCCCGTCCTTGGTCTTCAAGCGTATGCACATTGTTGGCGAAACATACATTGGCAACAAGGTTGTCAAGTCCATAGTTGGATACGACGCCAACAGCCTTTACCTCAAGGCCTTGTGCGAAAAGATGCCGACGGGCCTTTATTACATTTGGGGTCCATCCAACGAACACGATATTGGGCAGCCTGTGAGAACTAAGACATGTACGGTGGAAGAAGCGAGGGCTGAGGAAGTTAAATGGAAAGACCAGGTTAAGGACAACATGTCCAAAAACTTCCGACCTGAAATTGGGTTCAGGTATGCGTACAAGGAACTAACGTTCCTTGCTATTAAAGGTTATGAACTGGAACAGCAAATCCAACTGGAAATGGGGATTGAAGAAAGGCTGTTTATCCAACATCAATTCAACGGAGGACAGAAAGTGTTCTACCGTGGAAAGTCCAGGTACCCTGTAGATGGGTACATTTCCCATTGCAGACTTTTTAATAAACCAGTTGTGCTTCAGTTCCATGGATGCTTTTTCCATGGACACAACTGTCCTATGACCCATGAAATGGAACCAGAATTGAAGGAGCAAAGAGCACGTAGTTCCCAAGAGGTGGAAGATTACCTTAAGTCGCTCGACATTCACTACATCAGAATGTACGAATGCGAATTCCACCAGCAGTACAACCGCGAACTGGGAAAAATGGGCTTTTACCGCTGGTACAAACGGCGACAGATTACTCAACAAGCTGACACCCTTTTATTCGACATCAAATGCGGCAATGTCTTTGGACTTGCCGAAGTTGACATCCAGGTCCCGTGCTGGGACTTGGAAAAGAGGGCGGCGATGAGGGAATTTCCTCCCATTTTCAAAAACTCCGAAATTTCCATAGACGACATTGGACCAGTCATGAAGGCGTATGCAGAGCAACATGGAATCATGAAGAAGCCCAGACGATCCTTAATATCCAGCTATTACGGAGAAAAAATTATGCTGACAACTCCTTTGCTAAAATATTACATGGAAAAGGGCCTGATAGTCACTCGAATTCATCAGGTCCTCGAATTTGAAACTGGTGAAGCTGTGTTTGAAAAGGTGAAGCACTCAATTGCGGAACATCGACGACAGGCAGACAGAGATCCTTCCCAGAAAATTAAAGGCGAACTTTGGAAATTGCTTGGCAACTCGTACTACGGCAAATGTTGTATGGACGTAGAGAAACACGAAGACCTTTCCTTTGTGAACTCAAGAAAAGCCGAACAAATGTCCAACGACCCGTTGTTTCGAGAAAAAGATGAAGTTGAAGATGGTATCTACGAAGTGACGATGGCGAAGAAAGAGGTTACCTTCAATCTCCCTAACCTCATTGCCTTTTTCGTGTACTCAGATGCCAAACTGACTATGCTTAAATTTTATGACTTCCTTTGTGACACCATCGGGAACGAAAATTTCGAACTTATCCAAATGGACACAGACTCCCTATATTTCGCCCTTACTGAAGAATCCATCGAAGCCGTGATGGAGAAAAGAGACATTCTCCACAAAAATAAGTTTAACCAACTACGCAGTCAATACTTGGCTCTCACGGAATACGACCAGCGTACTCCTGGCTTATTCAAGCAGGAGTGGAAAGGTGACGGAATGATAGCCTTATGCAGTAAAACGTATTTTGGTTGGAAGAACGATGGCTCCAAACCCAAGTACTCAACAAAGGGGCTATGAAAAAAGAACAACGTCACCAAAGAACTTTTCATGGAGGTCCTAAACGAAAAGGTTAAGCGCGGTGGAATTAACCGCGGTTTCATGGTTAAAAACAATGAAGTCTTGTCCTATGAACAATTTAGGGATAGCTTAACCTATTTCTATCCCAAACGTAAAGTCCTTGAAGACCACGTTAGTACTGAACCCCTTGATATTTAGAGTGTTGTTATTGTATGCATCACAGTAATGCTTATCCACAATTTTTGTTTTAATTTTCGTTGATGAAAGTGATACTGTTTTGAATTTGTTGAGGAATATTTTTCTTTTGAGTAATTATTTACGAAAATTTTTGTTTATAATTTCAAAAGTTGTATTGATTTTTCAATTTTCGGTTCGATATTTTGTAACAGTGAATCAAAATTTTCAATTTTTTATCACAATTTAAAAAAAATAATTATAAATGTGGACCAAGATTTTTAACACTTGTTAAAATTTTCGAAAAAAGTGAATCGTATTCATCAATATATTTATTATTAATGAATGGTCGTTTTGATTTTAATTTCATTGCAGTGAGTAAAATTGAATGTATTGGTAAAAATTGGTTGTTGTCTTTTCCATTTTTGCATGTACTCGTGCCTTGTATTTGTTTTGTATTCCATATTATTTGTAAAACAGTACACAATAGTGAAAAACATATGACAAACGTTGCTTTATACTGATAGTTGAAGAATGAAAGTGAAGAACATTTCTTAAAACTGATATACCATTTAATTTTCATGCACTTAACATATGTGTTTGTAGATGTTTTTGTTTACGCAACTTGTTTTGTATCCACTATTGTGACATTATAGCAGTAGTAGTAATTTGCAATGTAGGATTGCAAATATTGGACGTAAGATTTTGTTTTCCGTGTGTTTTTTCATCAACTTTACTTTGTGTTCGCAATGGTTTGTTATAATTATTCAACATGCACACAACTGTTTTATTAAATTAATAGGACGAACTTTTAAGATACATGTACTTGTAAACTTCCCATTTAGCTATTAGTTGAAAGAATATACCAAATTACTGAACAAAAAAGGTTAATTTACTGGGCATTTTGTGTTATGTTTCAATATTTATTGTCGTGTACTTGCATGAAACCTGTTTTGAAAACTTGTGTAAAACATATTTTGTTGCATTGAACAATTGTTTGTGAACGAACATGCATGTTTCTAATAAATGAATACTCACAGAATTTACTTTAGTTTTTACTTAGTCTTTGGTGGCAGAGTTAATAAGTAGACATAATCTCAGTGATAAGTAAGCATGAGTTGGTACGCCGAAGTGACCAGTTTACAATCCAGATTAGAGAAAGTTAGCTTGCAACCAGAATTTTTCGTGAAAATTTCCGATATTCCACAGAATCATATCAAACCATCAAAGCTGAAGAGGCTAAATAGGAAGCTAAAGTTTAAATATGGAATCAGTACGAAGCAGACTCCTCTAATTGTACGACGATCATGACACAGGTAATTGAGAAAGTTTATTATAATCCAAGCGCAGTAGGTAGTTTTGGTGGAGTGAGTTCACTTTCAAAAGAGTTGAAGAAGAGAAAAGTTGATGTTTCCCGAGACGAAATTCAAGAATGGTTAGAAAGCCAAGATGCCTATACGCTCCATAAGGCTAGTAGGCGTCGATTTCCCAGGAACAGATACGAAATGTCCGGTATAGACGACCTTTGGCAAGCAGATTTAGCAGATATGCAATCCATTAGTCGCTGGAATAACAACGTCAAATACCTACTGGTAGTGGTCGACGGGTTTTCAAAATTTGCTTGGGTTGCGCCAACAAAAACCAAAAAAGCTGAAGCTGTACGTGATGCTTTCGTAAACATTTTAGAAAGAGCCGCTCCAAGAAAACCCAAAAACTTAAATACTGATGCTGGAACAGAATTTAATAACAGGCTAATGCTAGAATTGATGAAAAGCATGAACATAAACTTTTACGTCGCCAGAAATCCTCAGACGAAAGCTGCAATGGCCGAAAGGCTAATTCGAACACTGAAATCTAAAATTTATAGGTATTTGACGTATAAGAATTCATGGGCATACATAGATGCACTGCAAGACATCGTTTCATCCTACAACAATTCGTACCATAGAAGTATTAAAATGTCTCCTATAGCTGTTACTATTGCAAACGAGGACGAGGTTAGGAAAAATTTGTATCCCCAAACTTTGCAGCGTTTACCAAAAAAGTTTAGGTTTAAAGTTGGGGATTTGGTTAGAATTCAACAGGATAAAAATGTGTTTGCTAAAGGCTACAGCAAGAATTGGTCAGAAGAAATTTTTGAGGTAGCAGAGGCCTTACCAAGACGTTATCCTGTGTACAGGCTACGGGATAGTACCGGCGAAATAATTGTAGGAACTTTCTACGAGCAAGAATTACAAAAGGTGCGAAAAACAGATAAGGATGTTTACAAAGTTGAGCGAATAGTTAATAGCCGTAAAGTCGGAGGCAAAACCGAATATTTGGTGAAGTGGGTAGGTTATCCGGAAACAGCAAACACTTGGGTTAAAGAAAGAGATTTTGTAGCATTGTAGGAAGATGTTATTGTCGTTCACTTCGAATCCTCAGAGTCCAGAATGGAGCGTTACAAACTTGCAAGGAACCGTAGATTTCCGAAGTAAAATTGACTTGAAGCTTTTATCCAGAAGAGAGCCTGCAACAGAATATGATCCGAAGAAGTTTAGTGGCTTGAAGTGGTCGTTCCATATTGGTGGTAGAACAGTTAAGTTCATACTGTTCAGCTCAGGAAAGGCATCAGTAGTTGGCGCGAGAAGAATTGATCAGGCCCGCGAAGCGGTAAAGCAATGCACAATTCGCTTACGCCGTTGGGGATATATGTTTATCGTTCCTGAATTCCAGCTTACCAATGTCGTGGCCACTTGCAGTGTCAACCAAAACATTGACCTTTCCCTGCTAGAAAACTACGTGAAAAGTTCATATAAATGCTTTTCCTTGGCGGAGAAACCAGGCCTCCGAATATATTTTACTAAATCAATTGCCGCGATCGTTTTTCACAGTGGAAAAGCCATTGTCACTGGTGCTCCGACAATGTACTCTATGCTACAAACCATAGAGACCATAATCGAACTGATAAGAGCGTCCATCTCATCCTTTCAGACGACAAACATGGATAGCTTCAGTATCAATTTGAATATCGATCCCAACAATCCTCAGATCATTCTCCCCACCCCACTGAACATTGGTGACTTTGAAGTGGCCGTAAGTAAATGCGTAATAACTCAACCATGGGATAATGTTCCTCCGTCATTCATAACTGTAAACGATGACACAATTTCGTTCCCTGGAGGATATTACTACAGTGACGATGACCTCATTAATGACTTGAACGCCGTTTTGACCGGAAAGGGCGTCAGCCTGAGACTCACCGAAGCGGCAGTTGAGGTCACATCAACTGCAAATGTTTCATTTTCCTCGCCACTTGGTGAAATTTTGGGATTTGACAGGCCAATAAATTTGGACTACGCATCACAGGTCCTGTACATAGCATCGGACTTTGTTGTCCCACAGATTTTGAACAATACTTCGATTCCCCTGTTGCACATGTTTGTCCCAGGACAACCTTCAAGCAGCCACCTGACATTCCTGAAGACCAGAGTTTCCCATGTACAGCAGTTCCAGTTCCAATTTTTTGACTTGTCCCTAAACCCAGTCCACTTTAAAACTGGAGCTATTGTGCTGCAGTTGTTTTTCAAGAAAAGTAATAAATAGACCAATTGTTGTGATGTATTAATATGTGACTATGGCTCGTAAACGCACAGTGCATTTTCCAACGTCGTTATCAAGACCAGTAAGACGTCGTCGACGTCGAGTACTGAAAGTTAATAAAAGGTCAGCCAAACGTCAACGTAAAACTAGAAAGTCAACCAAGCGCCGACGGAGCAGACGATGAGTAAACGCGCAAGATTAGAAACTTCTCGGGCATGCAGTGTAGAAACTTTAGACTACAACACATTACCAGATATACAACAAGCAATTGAAAGTTCTCAAATTTTAGAAATTCCTTGCTATACAAGCTTGCCAAGAGATGACTTGACAAGCTTAGATTTTAGATGTGACAAAACAGATGCGTACATTGATCTCGATCAGACTTTTATTTATATCAAACTTCAACTTTTGAACAGTGACTCATCAGAACTGAAAGATGAGGATTGTGTTGCACCAATAAATTTATTTCAGTACGCACTTTTTTCAAATTGTGAAATTTACATCAGTGATCAACGCATAACCAGTGAGCAGGTAATTTTTCCATGGCTTTGCTATATCCGCTATCTTCTTTATCAGCCAAATGACGCTTTTCTCCTTAAGCTAGTTAACTGGATTAGAGATCCAGCTGGGAGCCTCAACGTATTTTACATTCCGTCCAGTGAAAACGCTGAGGATACTGAAACAACAGAACCGACGAAACCGGAAACAGCCAAACCTAAAAGATTCATTTTAAATGAAGCGATGGAGGCTAGATACAAGTTAATTTCGAATTCGAAAGAAATTGAAATTTTAATTCCCCTGATGAGTGACGTGAAAAGTTTTGGTAGGCTGATTCCTAGCCAGACTGAAATTACCGTGAGATTGTTACGCAATCCCGCCAACTTTGCTTTACTGGACCAAATAAACAAACACAACTACAAGTTTAAGATTTTCGATGCAAAACTATACATCCCTAGAATCAAACTAACGCCATCGGCGCTAACTGTTTATGAAAAGTTGTTAAATTCTAAAGGATATCATTATCCTACAACTAGATTTTTGGGTAAAGTGCGAACTTTGGCACAGAATGATCAAAACGTTGAGTGGACACCTTTTACAGGTCCACTGCCGCAGCGTATCTATGTATTTTTCACCCACTCTTCAGCATACAACTCCCAAATTTACTCAAATCCCTTCGATTTCAAACTATATCACTTGTCCGCAATAACCGTTTTCGTTAACGACCAGATATTACCAATCTCAACTGGTCTAACATACGACGAAGAGAAAGATAATGAGCTAAGAATGTACATGTATGCGCTAAGAGGAGCGCTTGGGGATAATCAGAACTTAAACATAACAAAGGAAGACTTTTTCGGAGGGTATGGAGTCTTTGTAATAGATTGCACAAGAGACCAATCAGCTTTTTGTGACTATAACAACCCTATTCAACAAGGGAATTTGCGTCTAAAAATAGACTTCAAGAAACCAATATATGAATCCGTAGCTCTTATGGTAATCGGTGAGTTTCCTTCAATGCTCCACATTGATAGTAAGAAAAATCCAACCTGGACTGACTAGTTAATATATAAACCTAGGAAGACTAGTGACAAAAGCAAAAATGTTGCTACAGCAGCCATATACCATGATTGTTCCCCCGCCCCCCCCCCCCCCCCAGTTACGGGGAGTGGAAAAACAGTTTTTGTGAGCAACCTTGCTCCTAGCACCAAAAGGAAATGCACAGCAAGCCAGTCAGCAAAATAATTTACTTGTATTCGATGTTTCAAGATATTTACAAAGATTTACTAAATTCAGTGGAAAACTTGGAACTTATCAAGAATCCCAACCGATCTTGTAGAAATTTGTACGAATTCACAAG
>JASAND010029543.1:0-37680 GCA_030248195.1 Trissonchulus latispiculum | reverse complement strand
GACCTGTGTATCTGGGAAATTCTGATGTGGGGCGCCAAACCCTTTCGTGGAGTGCCCAACAATGAGATCATAGAGAGGCTGAAAGCGGGGGAACGGCTGCCTGTGCCCCCCTGACTGCCCCCCCCTTCCTGTCACAGATGTGGCGCTAGAAGCCCATCGCCCACCACAACATTCAGGACACAAACGTGCCAAGAAGGTATGCTTTATTGGATTCGGTGTTTGTGAAATTGAGTTTTATGTTGGTGTCTTGAATTATATATCATATCTTAGCATTTTTGTGCCGTGGTGGCGAGTGGTAATGCGTTAGACTAAAGATCTTACGCTCCTAGGTTCGAATCCCCGGTGCCACAAGGCTTCTCACAAATCCCCTTCATATGTTGGTGCCTTCCAGCGCTCACTTTACCTTTACCTTACAGGGTATTTTTAGGATTTTTCCGGGGGATTCCCGCGGCCCGTCCCGGGGGGAAGAAATTTTCGGGGGGGGGTTGATTTTAGAAAATGAGCCAAAAATGGTATTTTTGGCATATTTTGCATGGTGACGTTCTCACAAATGCCAGGATTTAAGGTAAAAATAGAAATTTTTACGAAAGGTATCTTAAGGTAATGGTAAGGCTTTCACCATCTAGTCTGTTGAACTGAACTCTGAATTGAATTTTTCATTTTGCCTGGCTTTTTTATTTGAAAAAAAAAATCAAGGAATGCGTAAAATCTGGACATTGTTTGGTTCGTGGCCAGCGTAGGAGTGAAAAACCGATCGGGCTGAAATTTTGTGCGAAGAGCCTGAGGGCAGGGGTACGTGCTGTGAAAATCTCGGCCGGATAAATCTTAGGATATGAAAATTGACCCCCCCCCCTTTTTTTAAATACGGTTTCTCTCAATTTTTCCCCTAGGACTACAACTCGGAGAACCCTTCAGATTCCTGTACTTTTTGTGGTTTTTGCACAAAAAGTGCTGCTATTCCGGGGTCTTCTTAATTTTCGCGGTGTCCTTCGCCCCCGGAAATTACCGAAATATGCCCCCCCCCCCGACAAAAACCAAGTCCTCGAAAATGATTCCACTTCGAAATAGATCGCAGCAAGCGAAGCTATGTTTTCTAATTTTGCATGGAGCAATCTCCTGAGATGGAAAGTTTTGAGAATTTGGCCTTCTGTGATTTTTCTTAAGGGCAAAAATTTGGTACCAAAAAGGGGCACACACTGTTTGGGGGGGCGATTGGGGGGGAGAGGGTGTTTATCAGGGGCCCTCAATTTCCATTAGCATGAACCCAGCCACTCGTGTGTTGGTAACTGCGTAGGACTGAGGAGTGTCCGTGACAGCGTATCTGGGAAAGTGTAACGCATTCTTTGCGAGTAAGTCTGGACTTGTTCATTTAGACTACTCTGCCCAGTCAGCAGCTGCAGCCCAGCCAGAAAGTCGAAATTCTCAGGATCGTCGAACGATTCGCCGCGCCGTAGATGGCTGTCTCAGTCGTCTGAGCGGTTCTGATCCGCTTTCTGGAGGAGATTCTGGGGAAGATGTCTCCTCCGAGCACTGATTGGATTCGAGTTTGACTCTCCTTCGTCTCTCGACCTCAAATTGTGGCCGCCAGAGTTGAGTCCCAGTTTCGAAGACTTCGTCATCTCTGGTGGATGATTTGATGTAGCGTATGGGAGGAGGGGCCCCTCGAAATTGACCTACCGACCCGATAATGCCTTTCCCCCGAAATCGCCCCTCCCGGGATTTTTGCTTCCCCCCTCTGGAGTTTTTGGGGGCCAAAATTTTTGCCAAAATAGGCAAAATTTCAAATCTTTTTCGGCTTAGCCGAAGATTTTTCGTAAAAATGGCTATTTTTAGCTTAAATCCTGGCATTATTGAGAACTTTTTGCCTTGCGACGTGTACGCCAAAAATACCAATTTTTACATACCTAATTTTTACAACCCCCCAGCCCCCCCCCCAGAAAAGGCCCGTAAAAATACGCTGATACCCCGAGCCGAAGGTGATCCTTTTTGATAGTTTTTCGCTGCCCTTTCGCCGCGCTGCCAAAGAATCTTTGGGTTGGGTACCATGGAATATATAGCGAGGGCGATTTTCGATATCTTGGCGGGATCCACTTAAAACCTAATCTCACCCATTGCATGCGTGCTCCACCGGAGCATTTTTATTCTTATATACAGGGTATTTTTTAGGGATTTTTTTCCGGGGGGGCTCCCCGGACCCCCCGGGCCCCCTGGGCCCGGGGTGGGGGGAAGGAAGATTTTTTGCAAAAATGAGCGTATGTTGCATGGTGAAACGCAAAAAGTTCTCAAAAATGCCAGGATTTAAGTTAAAAATGGCTATTTTTTCGAAGACATTTCCGGTGAAGCCGGAAAATTTTTGAAAATTGGCCTATTTTTGGCAAAAATGTGGGCCTCCAAAAAATCCCGGGGGGAGCAAAAATTCCGGGAGGGGACGATTTTGGGGGGGGGGAAGGCATTTTCGGGGGAGGTCAATTTCGGGGGGGGGGGCCGCCCCCCCTGTAAAAAAAACCCTGGTAAATATGTGTACGTGGGCTCTGTGTTTTGTATTTAAAAAATAAAATTTAAATTGCATAATTCCTTAATTACGTTACACAGATGCGTGTTGTATATACGTTCTTGGCGTTGTATATGATGTAAATCTTGAGACTGCGGAAACAACCTGCTATATACGTATATAACCGCGAAAATACAGTACGGGAAAAAATAAATTGCAGTGTCATTGACAATTGTCATGAATGTCAATGACATTTCAATGCCAATTTTTGTTAACATAAGGCAGGTTATACTATGAACTGTTGGGCTTCGTTTTTACCCCACTATATTCATTTTAGTGATGGGCGCCGAATATTTTTTATATATGGATATCCGCCTATTTTGCGTAACGGATATCCGGTTATCCGCCTAGTCCGAACTTAACTTGGAGAAAATTTTCTGCTTTTGCTGTTAAACTTTCAATTTTTCTGTCAATTTGTCTGTAGGCTGTGAATTTCCATCGTGCAACCAAGCTGCTACCTTGGTTTCAAAAATATTTTCAGAGAAAGTTTTTAAAAACTTTTAAAAATTTTTGAAATTTTTGTCAAAAAATTGCGAAGTTTTGATTACTTTGTCTGAAATGTACACGGATACACGGAGATATTTTTGTCAAATCGGATGGTATCCGGATATCCAGTACCCATCACTAATATTCATAATCATACATATTCTATACACATTGTATGCAGTTCGATGTTAATTTCTTGTACCTTGCTTTCATTTATGTACTCTCCGTTTGTTATTTCTGGTTCCAGATTTGAGCTCCGAATTCGCTACATCCTGCGGAACAATGAGGAGTGGTACTATGCACAGAAAAAGATCTTCTTATACTTTTATGAACAGGTTGGTTTGTTGGCTTTTTCCTTGCATTTTTGTCTTCCTCTAGCAGTTCATCCATCCAACTCGATTTCTGACGACGTGTTGAGGCCGGGGAATTGAAAGGGATTAAGGGATCGATTGTCGTTTTGGCATTTTCTTTCTATTTTTCTTCTTTTGTATGTAGGTATGTAGATATATACGTACTTTGAGAACTTTTTTACTTATATATATACGTATACGTATGTTCCTCCTCACAATGGTGATTCAAATTTTGACCGGAGTGGGCGGCGGGATCCTTTCTCCCTTTTGGAGTTGAGCCAATCTTACTTGTAGTCTACTTTTAGGATTAATTTAGACTGTTAAGGCCGGTTTACACAAGGCAACTTTCAGGCAACTGTTTCCAAGCAACTTTGTAGCAACTAAAAGTTGCTTGAAAGTTGGCTAGTGTGAACGCTCACAAAATCACAAGCAACCAGTAAGTCACTTGAAATTTTCACTCGGTCCAGAAGCGACATTTTCAGGCAACTCACAGGCAACAGCCAATCAAGCAAAGCCATGCCTTTTTCAATTTTCAGAATTGTCATTGGCTGCTGGGAGAAAGTTGCTAGATAAAATGTTGCCTACGTACAAGTTGCCTCGTATAAACGCCAAATCGTAAGCAATTTTTCAGCAACTAAAGTTGCTTCCCAAAATAGTTGCTGGAAAGTTGCCTCGTGTGAACCGGCCTTTAGTCTCTTTATAGAATTTTAAAACTGTGCCCTTCTATCTTCTTCCTCTCTTCTTATCCATACGTTTAACCTCTGTTCCCAGCACACGTCTTTGCAAGGCAGACCTCAAAGGGTGAGCCAGGAATAGGGCTATAGAAGGAGGTATATCGGACATCGTTCTGACAAAGCTGAAAACAGAAAGGGGGAAGGATGAGCCATGCTCCCCAGAATTGGAAACTATATTTAGCGCCGTTGACCAGACGGATGCCAGGAGACACCTGTGGGGGATCTCCACTATTGATGGGGTCTGTGTCCATCGGATTTCCCACGGAGGAGAGCTCCATTGCGCCCCAGACAGACAGGAGAGTTCCATTGCGCCCCAGACAGACTTTGTCTTCAGTCTTGTTATGTAGTACATAGAATCATTCATTCATTTATTAAATGGAAATTTTGTGAATTCCGTCAATTTTGTGTGTCTGTCGTTTTTTCAGATTCGATTTGACTATATGCAACAGGTGGCCTCTCGCCTGGATGCCAACACGGCAATCTACCTCGGCTGTTTGGAGCTTAGGTTTGTTGTGACCGAGAGTTTTTGTGTCAAAAAGAATATCTCCGCTAAAAAACAGTAGCTTTGTTTCCATGTACCTGGTATGAGGGGAGTGGGGGTGAGATGTTTCAATGTTTTGGCGTTTCTTAAACTGCTCAATTCTTTTAAGGTGCTGGTTTCCTTTTGTGCAGTGCTTTTTTAGTAATTTTTTGAACAGCTATAACTTTCACAATTTCGGGAGTTGGAAAGAGCTTTATACATCGTTTTAAAGCTTATTCTCTGTACATTCACATGAGCTTACGAAACTGGTAAAAGTAGCAAAAAATTGCAGTAATTTTTTGACATACTGACATCTAACATGAAGAATGTAGACCAAAAATCTTTAAACATCCATTTCTCAGAACTGAAGAATCGGCCAAAAGTTCTTTATGTGTCACGATATGAAGGACATATGGGTCGAGGGACGTTTTTTGAGATTTGGCTCAACAAGTCTCAATACTCCAGAAAATCCGGCAAATGTGCGATGACACGAAATTTCGCAGCTTCGCATTGAGTTTTCTTGCTACTCGATACGTTTTAGCCCAAACCAAGAAAATCGTCCCTCCGCAGGAGCGCGAATTTCACATTCTGCTAAGAATTTCCGGAATCCGTCGAGTAGTTTTTGAGAAATCGATGTTCGAAACAAAATAATCGCAGTTTTGCCAAAATGGTTTTTCGACCAAAGCTCCAGCTGAAAGCAATAAATTCCGGCTACTAGGCATTCATAAAATGTGCATTTGGACGCTGTATCGATTGAGTATAAATAAGCCAACTTTGTCCTTAACACGTGGCAGTAATTTTGAAAAAATTGATTTCCTCAAAAATGGCCATTTTTTGACCCCAAAAACAGTTTTTTGCTTATACCGACTTAACCACTGGAGACAGCTCAAAAGCTATAAGAGCAAAAATGTTCGTTTTTGTGCCCTCTTTCCAACCATAGCAACCAATCCCGTGTCTTGTCTACTTACTGGGAGCCTAAGGCGAAAAACCAAAACTTTCTCATCTTTTGGCCGAAAAAGACGGGACTGGTCCCAGAATGTTAAAGTGCACGGAAATAGGTTATTTCGTAAGTTTTAGCCATTTACGTAAAGGATTAAAGCCGTATGAGTCAAAAATACCCGAAAGGAAACCAGTACCTTAAGAAAAATCTCTGAAATTTGAATTGTTTTCTTTATAATTTGCGCTGTTCATTTTTGAGACAGGCCATGTTTCGATTATAGCATTCTCATTTCACGTTACCACCTAACGCAAAAATTTAATTAAAATAAATTACAGTAGTTTAGGACTGAGTTTAGTGGGTTACAAGCCTTGTATATATGTAACTGGGCTTATTCTAGGGAATTTTTCTTTGGGGGAGGGGCTCTGTGGAGGTCCCTCGGGTGACGAGTCATTTTGGGGGAGAGGACAATTTCTCAAAAGTTTTCTGGAAATATGCTAAAAATGGCGCTCTGTTTGTAGTAATAGTCAAAAAATAAACTGATTTAGTGCTTAAATAGGCAAAAATCGGCTAAAAAATCTCTAGTGAAGCCGGAAAATTTTGAAAATTTGCCAGTTTGAGCGATTTTTTTCAGGGCAAAAGTTGTTACCAAAATGGGCACCCACTTTTCTTGTGGGGGCCAATTTTTGGGGGGGGTAGGGTGTTTATGGGGAAGGGCCCGCCCCCCTCCAGTAGAATAAGCCCAGTGTAGGACGTTGTATTACTCCCCCAAATATCTGGAGACAAACCCTCTGTCACTTTAGAGCTAAACTTGATCCTTATAATATTGTTGACTACATACAGTATGGTACAGGAACATTTTTCTTTATTTTTGCCTGCTGTTAAGGCGAAATGTCGGGATGGCTGAGTGATCTAAGGCGCTGGTCACAAGTTCCGATCTTACGGTCGGTGGTTCGATCCCCAGAAGCCACAAAGCTTTCTCGACTCTAGCCATCCCAGCTATCCAGCCTTAACTGGTCGGTAAATGGGTACCACTGCGGTGGGAAGATAACAGGAGTCTGTGTAGAAGGGCCGGCCCCCTTCCACGGATGCAGTCATCATTTGAGGTGACATTCCTGGCTCTACGGCTGAGAATCCGGGGATGAGCACCGGCACCCCATGTCCTGTGGCAGGACGGATCTCCTGGGGTAAACCATTACTGGCGTTACCTTTACCTTTACTAAAAAAGAAGAAAGAAAGAAACATTTACTTCAACGGAAAAGGCGAAATCCTTAGTCCGAAACAGGAGAGAGCCAATGGTTCTCCTTGGGTAAGAGTCCATTGGCTGTCTCCCTGCTTCGGACTACCTAAGGCTTTCGCCTTGGTGACTGCAGGGTAGGCGTTTTTCATCCAGTTTTCGATGATTAATGCGGCCTTGTATCCTTCGTGGATCTGCCTGCCAGCCCCAGCCCGCGTTTGCCTCATTTTCTTGTCATAAATCAGTCAAGAATGTGAGGTAAACGCGGGCTAGCCGGCGGGATCCGTAAAGGATGCGGAGCATTGTTGCCCATAAAGAAATAATGAAAGACGCCTACCTGCAGTCACTAAGGCAAAAACCTCCGGCTTGGCTTTCTCCTGTTTCGGTGGAAGGCTTTTGTCTAATAGTGACAGGAAGTCTTTTTCATTTAATTCTTTCCGAGTAAATGACAGTTAATCATCAACGGTGGCTTCTGAGACCTCTTGTACAATATTCTTTCCTAATGCTGTGACTTGGCCGTATTGTGGCTGTAGTACAGTTTTTTGTTATGTTAACCAGGGTTCATGCGACCTGGAAAAACCTGGAAATACCTGGAAAAACCTGGAATTTGGGTAAACACCTGGAAAAACCTGGAAAAACCTGGAATTTGCTGATTGATTGAAAAATTTTGCCAAATTTCTTATATTTACCATTGAAATTCAAAAAATTGCCCGAATTGTAATTTTGTTTAGCCCTGTTTGTCAGCTTTTCACTCATGGTTTGTATATAGTTTTCTACTTGGTGTTGTCTGTTATATAGCAATACGCCTTTCCTTAAACTTTTTATTTTAAATTTTATTTTCATAACACAGAAAACTGAAAACTACTCTAAAAAGCGAACATTACCAATTACGAATATCGACGATTACGTACATATTATGCTGAAAATTTATCCAGGAGGTCCTGCTTTAAAAAATTCTTCTACTTTTGTGGGGCTCCTCACCCACCCAAACGTCCCGTTGGTTGCACGATTTTTTGCGTAAAATCTACGCATTTACGCAATCAAGCTTAGAAATACGCAGCGTAGTTGGAATTTCAAGGGTGGTCTAAATTAATTTCTTGAGACAATTTGCCGTAGTTTGGATTGGACGCTGGCTTCTTCTTAGGTGCTGCCTCCCCCAGACCATCGCTTGCTTCTTCGATTCTACAATCATTAATTTGTCAACAGTTGCTTGTTTTCTGCCTAAGCACATGTATATATATATATATACTATATATGTATATGTATATATGTTGTTTTTGTTTCTATTTTGACTGTGTAGTGACATAAGTCAGAAGAAAAATCTTGATTCTTTCTGAGAATCAATCGTATACTTCCATTCTTTACAGTTATTGATTGTCAGTAAATCCACAGCTTAACTGTTGCTCAAGTTTATCTATAACAAACATTCTCTAAAGACTGGACTTTTGACTCTTCTTAACTAACCGTTCAAGCAAAAGAATTCAAAATTTTTAAGAGCAAACATACTCCGAAACATACATGGGCAAGGTCAAATGGGTTAGCCTACACCAGATTTTTGTCGTGCGTGGGTCCTTTAATGTTTGGTTGGTTGGGGGGGGGGGTAGGGCTTTCACTGAAAATTTGCTTCGACCCCTTGTTTATACATCTTAGCGTTATTTTAAAGTATAATTTGTCCAGATTCATCAACGTTTGTCGGAAGATTTTTTGGCGCACGCGAAAAAATGACAACTTTTTAAATTTCCTATGTTTAACACATGAAATCTCAACTTTGAGGTGAAATTACTCGACAACCCTAAGAGTTACGACTGTATTTTTTAAAACTCGAAGTACACCACTTGGACAATAAAATATGTGAAAATCAGCGAGATCGAAGAAAGTACAAAAAATGACCCAAAAATGGACCCCCCCTTATAACGTCGAATTAAAGCGTTTTTACTGGTTTTAGGACTAGATTTGCTCTTAAAACTTTGTATTCATTTCCTTGAACAGTTAAGAAACTTTTATATTCAAGTGAGTAGTGGGTTAGAGAAATAGAGCTAATGTATCCTTGAACAGTTAAGTACGCATTTTAGTTAACGTTACGGTAACTTTAACATTTAAAACATTACGCAAAACAGAAACAAAAACAGCATACATAGTACGACTGCGTAGCCAGAAAGTATATAAGCAACAGTAGACGGAAGGATCAGTGTAGAATTGAAGAGGTAAGCGGGGGCTCTGGAGGGAGGACGCCCCCAGAAGAAACCTGTGCCCAACCTACGGTAAACTGTCTCAAGAGATTAGTTTAGAACTCTTGAAATTCTTCGGCTGGGTATTTTGGTGCGCATTTTTAAGTGCGGTTATTTTGACAGCGCGCGTTTTGCGTCTGCGTGGGTATTTTGACAGCGCGCGTTTTGCGTCTGCGTGGGTATTTTGACAGCGCGCGTTTTGCGTCTGCGTGGGTATTTTGACAGCGCGCGTTTTGCGTCTGCGTGGGTATTTTGACAGTGCGCGTTTTGCGTCTGCGTATTTTGACAGCGCACGTCCTGCGTCTGCGTGGGTATTTTGACAGTGCACGTCCTGCGTCTGCGTCGGTATTTTGACAGTGCGCGTCCTGCGTCTGCGTGGGTATTTTGACAGCGCGCGTCCTGCGTCTGCGTGGGTATTTTGACAGCGCGCGTCCTGCGTCTGCGTGGGTATTTTGACAGCGCGCGTCCTGCGTCTGCGTGGGTATTTTGACAGCGCGCGTCCTGCGTCTGCGTGGGTATTTTGACAGCGCGCGTCCTGCGTCTGCGTGGGTATTTCGACGGCGCGCTTCGCGCGCCTTGCCTCTGCGTGGGTCCTTTATTTTGCCTTGCGTGGGTGCGTGGGTCCAGCCTACACCGGTGTAGGCGTGGTGTAGGCGTTACCCATGCGTGCTCCGAAATTAAAAATAGTCTTCAACTTTTGGGGGACTGCTCCCCCTGACCCTTGGGGGGATGGGTGGAAGTCCCCCAAAATTGTGGACCGTCCCGCAGGGGCGTAAGCAGTATTTTGAAAACAAGGGGGTTTTGACAAAGTTTCTTGAAAAGAAAGGGGTTCTAACAAAACTTTACCAATTTTGTAATGGAGTATTGATAAAATAAACCCAAAAGGAGGGGTTTCAACCTCCAAAACCCCTTCCCTGGATACGCCCATCCGTCCCAGGAATTTTCCGTGCCATGTGAAAAACGCCCATTTTTCAAAAAATTTTCGCGCCTTCGGCGCGAAATAAGTGCATTGTACATACTATCATAATCATACCTGAACGGGAGGTCAAATTTCACTGGCCCCTGTGGAAGCAAATTTGGGTACCCCTTGTGACAGCGATTTTTCTTAGGGGTACTTTTGAAAGCTATTTTTAAGCTATATATATATTTGCCATTTTTCAGCAAAAAACAGCAATTTTTTAGCTAAAACACATTTTGCGGACGTTTGTTAGCGAAAAACGTAATTTTAAGTGACAAATTCCGGCGAAGCCGAAAAATTTTTAGGAATTTTAGTCGTAAAACCTATTTTCTGGGCCATTTTCTTACCCAATTTTCTTACTTCTTGTGAGAGCAATTTGGCGACCCCTTGTGGGCGACTTCACCGAATGGGAAATTTCCCCCCTTCCCCCCCTTGTCCACCTGTGATCATAATACGTGTTTCGTAGCCCAAAATGAGTACCAAATGCCCTAGTTTTTGGCTAGCTTTTACATCAATTGGGTGCATCAACACGTGATAGGGCCTTAAGTATTTTTAATTTCAAAGAATGCTCTGTAAAAATTCCGCGAAGGTCACAAAATAGAAAAAGTTCTCAGCTGCTGGGGGGTTCGGCTCGGCCCCCCAGACCCCCCGGATAATTTTTGCATCCCCCCCCTCGAAAATTTTTCTGGCTGCGGTAGTGCCCCTGAGTATATATCTATTTTTCGTATGCTATTCATAGTTTAACATGATAATTCAACGAGCACGGTGCTTAAGATGAGGTTTAAGACTATTTAATCTTATTTGGAAACTGGTAAAATGCATTAACTAGACGTTTAGTAAAATAAAAATATTAGAAACAATTTTACATTCGTTAGTCGTTGTGTATATAGTTTTCAGACTTTTGAAGAGGTTTTTTTTACACTTTTTAATACTAGATTTTGTAGTTTTAACACTTAACAGTACTTTTTTAGGATTTTAACGAATTACAACTTTTGTAAAGATTTAACCTATTTTTAGCCTTCATAATATTTCCAAAAGTTTGATTGAAAATGCCAATAGTTACCGCATGATGGGCACCGAAAAACGCGAAATATTTATGAGCATTTTTGCGAATCTGTAAAAAATTTCCCTAAAGTTTTCGAAATTATATTTGAAAAATTGAAAAATTCTAAAATTTATTTGAAGCGGTCTAGATTTTTATTTGTAGCTTTAAAATATATCATGTTTAACGCTCTAATTCGTTAAAATTTGACCTTTTTAGCGCTCCGGAAACGTTTACAGCCATTGGGGTTATCGAAAACAATTAAACGGGGAAAACACTGGAAAAGCCGAAAACCCTAGTTTTTGCGTTTTTCCGGAAAAACCCAGCCCAGATTTACCATTACTTTAATTATGTCGAGACAGGGGCGTGGTTGTCGGGCTTGGGTCCAGTGCATCGCAGGTTTTAAGGTCCAAAAATGCCCCAAATTTACGCTAATTTGAGCAAAATTTAATATTATAAAACCTGGAAAATTGCCTCTGAAAACCTTGAAAAACCTGGAAAAACCTGGAAATTGAAACTGAAAAGTCCGCATGAACCCTGGTTAACGCAGATTAACTGGGTTTTATTTTAAGCGAAAAAGTGGTGGGGGAGCACCCTACCACTAGTGGATACGGATAACCGGATACACCACTGATAAGCGGATAAACTACACCACGGATAAAATGATGCAAAAATGCCAAAAAATACAGTTAAAAATAGCCTGTTTTCTGCATATACTGCTATAACTATGCTAAAAAGTGCTCAAAAATTTAGTTTGAGTACCAAAATAGACTTCCGGCGATACCGGAAAAGTTTTGAAAATTTTGACCAAAAATCTTAAAATTTGACATTTTCTGGGCACCTTAAGGTGAGTGGGGGGAGCCCAAAAAAGTGGGAGGCGACCCCCGCCCCCCACAAAAGTAAACCCAGGATTAGGTAGTGCGCGTCAGCGCACTACCTAGAATAGGGAAAAAAAGGCGTATTGCGCCTCTTGGAAAATAGTTTTCCCTGTTGCCGGCGGAGGAGTTGAGGTAGAGCCTTCATATTGTACCAGTAGAAACCCCTTCACGAGGGGTACATGCTGTGCAAATTTGAGCAAAATTGGCCGAGCCGTTTTTGAGATATGACAGATTCAATTTTTCAATGCACGACTTTCTCTCCATTTCCCCCCCCCTAGGGGTCGGAGGTCTGAGATTTCCTATACCATATGGGGTTTTTTTTGAACAACTTTTTCCCCATTTTTGGGGAAATGAGTATGGAGTAGGTAGGGCCCCCCCATAGGTCTGTGTACATAGCAGGATTTCGATTTTTTCGAAGATAGTTTTTTTCAAAAATGGTCAATCCTTCTGTTCAAGTAAACTTGAACTGGGGCAGGCCGATGGGTCTGAGGTTCGCCGAGGAGCATGGCCCCATGGTCTAGATTGCCATGGGGTATATGAATTTTGGATCTGTCCCCTGTAGTTTTCTGGCCGGGGGTCACTAGTTAACGTGTAAAAGGGGGGGTCTGGGCCTACGGAGTAGGCAGCCCTATACATAAGAGCTGTTGGGCTGAGGTTTCGTATTCGAATAGGAACCCCTATATGGTGAATCTAAAGGGCCCATTAGTTTCGCTGTAGGACCTATCCATGTGGCTGGGGGGTACCCTGATGGTGGTGGGCCCTACCGTGACGCAACTCCAACTTTAACCTCTTCTACACAGATATCTACAGTGAGCAGGTCTCTCTTATTTGGGGTTTGGGGTGGGGTGCGGGGGCACTACAGCATAGACTATAGTAGGTTTCGCCCGGACCCCTGTGGCGCCCTGGCCAGAGGTCCGGACCGTGGACCATGCCCAAAATGGCCAAAAATCGATTTTTCCAAAAGTGGCCAAGTTTGGTATCAAATGAAAGCCCTTGGTGAGGCGAACATTTTTTGTCATTGGAGGACCCCTCCAAAGTGGCCCCAGCGGCCTGTGGCGCCCTGACCAGGGTCCGGACCGGTCCAAAATGGCCAAAAATCGATTTTTCCAAAAGTGGCCATGTTTGGTATCAAATGAAAGCCCTTGGTGAGGCGAACATTTTTTGTCATTGGAGGACCCCTCCAAAGTGGCCCCAGCGGCCTGTGGCGCCCTGACCAGGGTCCGGACCGGTCCAAAATGGCCAAAAATCGATTTTTCCAAAAGTGGCCATGTTTGGTATCAAATGAAAGCCCTTGGTGAGGCGAACATTTTTTGTCATTGGAGGACCCCTCCAAAGTGGCCCCAGCGGCCTGTGGCGCCCTGACCAGGGTCCGGACCGGTCCAAAATGGCCAAAAATCGATTTTTCCAAAAGTGGCCATGTTTGGTATCAAATGAAAGCCCTTGGTGAGGGGAACATTTTTTCTCATTGGAGGACCCTTCCAAAGTGGTCCCAGCGGCCTGTGGCGCCCTGGCCAGGGTCCGGACTGGTCAAAAATCGATATTTTAAAAAATTTCCAAGTTTGGTATTAAATGACAGCCCTTGGTCAGGCGAACATTTTTTCTCATTGGAGGACCCCTCCAAAGTGGCCCCAGTGGCCTGTGGCGCCCTGACCAGGGTCCGAACCGGTCCAAAATGGTCAAAAATCGATTTATCTAAAAGTGGCCAAGTTTGGTATCAAATGAAAGCCCTTGGTGAGGCGAACATTTTTTGTCATTGGAGGACCCCTCTAAAGTGTCCCTAGCCAGCTGTGGCGCCCTGACCAGGGTCCGGACTGGTCAAAAATCGATTTTTTAAAAAATTTCCAACTTTGGTATCAAATGAAAGCCCTTGGTGAGGGGAACATTTTTTCTCATTGGAGGACCCCTCCAAAGTGGTCCCAGCGGCCTGTGGCGCCCTGGCCAGGGTCCGGACTGGTCAAAAAATCGATATAAAAATTTCCAACTTTGGTATCAAATGAAAGCCCTTGGTGAGGGGAACATTTTTTCTCATTGGAGGACCCCTCCAAAGTGGTCCCAGCGGCCTGTGGCGCCCTGGCCAGGGTCCGGACTGGTCAAAAAATCGATATTTTAAAAAATTTCCAAGTTTGGTATTAAATGACAGCCCTTGGTCAGGCGAACATTTTTGTCATTGGAGGACCCCTCCAAAGTGGCCCCAGTGACCTGTGGCGCCCTGACCAGGGCCCGAACCGGTCCAAAATGGTCAAAAATCGATATTTTAAAAAATTTCCAAGTTTGGTATTAAATGACAGTTCTTGGTCAGGCGAACATTTTTTCTCATTGGAGGACCCCTCTAAAGTGTCCCTAGCCAGCTGTGGCGCCCTGACCAGGGTCCGGACTGGTCAAAAATCGATTGTTTAAAATCCCGTCCCCCCCCGTCCCCGTCATAATCTCTTCCGATAACCCGCTGTAAACGTTTTCTGATGTAGAAACAATTTCGTTTTTCCAAATTATCCGTATCCCACGCAGCGCGACGACCCCCCCCCCCGGCGGGAGTTCGCCCCCCCGTCATCCTCTTTTCCGATAACCCGTCTGTAAACGTTTTTTGATGTACAAAAATTGTGTTTTTTCAAATTTTCCGTACCCCACGCAGCGCAACGACCCCCCCCCCCCGGTGGGAGTTCGCCCCCCCCCGTCATCCTCTTTTCCGATAACCCGTCTGTAAACGTTTTCTGATGTAGAAACAATAGCGTTTTTTCAAATTTTCCGTACCCCACGCAGCGCGACGACCCCCCCCCCATGGGAGTTGGGCCCCCCGTCATCCTCTTTTCCGATAACCCGTCTGTAAACGTTTTCTGATGTAGAAACAATTGCGTTTTTTCAAATTTTCCGTACCCCACGCACCGCGACGACCCCCCCCCCCCCCCCCGGGAGTTCGGCCCCCCTCATTCTCTTTTCCGATAACCCGTATGTAAACGTTTTCTGATGTAGAAACAATTGCGTTTTTTCAAATTTTCCGCACCCCACGCACCGCGACGACCACCACCACCCCCCCCCCGGTTGGGAGTTCGGCCCCCCGTCATCCTCTTTTCCGATAACCCGTCTGTAAACGTTTTCTGATGAAGAAACAATTGCGTTTTTTCAAATTTTCCGTACCCCACGCAGCGCAACGACCCCCCCCCCCCGGTGGGGGTTGGGCCCGCCGGCATCCGCTTTTCCGATAACCCGTGGGTAAACGTTTTCTGATGTAGAAACAATTGCGTTTTTTGAAATTTTGCGGACCCCCCCACCCCCCCCCCCGGTGGGAGTTCGGCCCCCCGTCATCCTCTTTTCCGATAACCCGTCTGTAAACGTTTTCTGATGTAGAAACAATAGCGTTTTTTCAAATTTTCCGTACCCCACGCAGCGCGACGACCCCCCCCCCCGGTGGGAGTTGGGCCCCCCGTCATCCTCTTTTCCGATAACCCGTCTGTAAACGTTTTCTGATGTAGAAACAATTGCGTTTTTTCAAATTTTCCGTACCCCACGCACCGCGACGACCCCCCCCCCCGGCGGGAGTTCGGCCCCCCCTCATCCTCTTTTCCGATAACCCGTATGTAAACGTTTTCTGATGTAGAAACAATTGCGTTTTTTCAAATTTTCCGCACCCCACGCACCGCGACGACCCCCCCCCCCCCCCCCGGTGGGAGTTCGGCCCCCCGTCATCCCCCCCCCCCCCCCCCCCCCCGGTGGGAGTTCGGCCCCCCGTCATCCTCTTTTCCGATAACCCGTCTGTAAACGTTTTCTGATGAAGATACAATTTCGTTTTTCCAAATTATCCGAACCCCACGCAGCGCGACGACCCCCCCCCTGGCGGGAGTTCGGCCCCCCCTCATCCTCTTTTCCGATAACCCGTCTGTAAACGTTTTCTGATGTAGAAACAATAGCGTTTTTTCAAATTTTCCGTACCCCACGCAGCGCGACGACCCCCCCCCCCCCCTTCTCCGGTAAACAGTGGCTGAAGTATACTTGCAAGTATATAAACCAAGGATGAGTGTGCTCTAGCCCCATGCGTTTCATCTCCGCCAGCCAACACCAAAAAACCCAAAATCCGGGGGGTTTGCATTTTCGGCCCCCCTTTCCCCCCATGTGTCCTGCCCCGCACACACACACAAACCAATCTAGAGAGATGAGTGCTCCGAAATGAAATGATAAAAATGCCCTAAACGTGCTTATACGTACGTATATATGTACTTTCTATCTGGTTTTTTCAAATCGTTTTTATGGCAGTTTTTTATTTTGTTAAGCCCTCGAAGAAAAACGCTAAAGCGGAAAAATGCAAGAAACTAGTGGGAAAAATGCCCTAAACGGGCATGCAATGGCTAGAATAGGGAAAGAAGGAAGGGCGGAAAAATGCCAATATATACGTATATATATACTTGACAGTCGCCGCTGAAAATGATAGAAACTAGGTTCAGCGCCGAATAGGGAATGCAGTCGGCGATGAAAAGGATAGAAACTAGATTCAGCGCCGAATAGGGAATGCAGTCGGCGCTGAAAATGATAGAAACTAGATTCAGCGCCGAATAGGAAAAGCAGTCGGCGCTGAAAATTATAGAAACTAGATTCAGCGCCGAATAGGAACAGCAGTCGGCGCTGAAAATTATAGAAACTAGATTCAGCACAAAAAATTTCGAATAGGGAATGCAGTCGCACGTAGCGTGGAACGAGCACTTCCTCCGTCCATCCTATTCGCGTGAATTGCGATATACCCAGCTGAACGGTTAATTTTTCTCTTACAATGTTACCTTCGATACGGTAATCTCATTAACTTTGAATGGGTTTTATGCGCGTGAATTACAATATGTTGATATGAGCGCCTGCTTTCTCGTACAATTTTATCTCATACAGGAAACTTGAAACTGTTCCTTGGTTGTCTACTTTTAGACTTAGTTGAGCCTCGCGTCAGTAGAATATCTGCAGCCATCGCGTTTTAGTGTCATAATATATACGAGATTAAGATTTCGTTTTGGCACATACTTTTATCGGCTTTTCCAACACAACATTTTTAACGATCAATGACACTTTTAATTGTTTTAGACTACTATTAAGAGCGAAATTGATAAAAGTCCAAATGCGTAACAGACTATTCCCAATTGGAACTACTGATGCTAATAGACAATGTACTTTATGTACTTTATGCAAAGCACAGCAGCTCCTGCTTTAACTTTTTGTTACACAAACGATATTGTATCCTGCCTCATTTCAAACGCAGTATATACCACTACGTTCTCGGGGAGTGCAGACTAGTTTCACGCGAATAGGATGGACGGAGGAATTGCCTGCTCCATTCTGCAGACTGCATTCCCTGTTCGGTGCTGATTCTAGTTACTATCATTTTCAGCACCGACTGCAGTTCCTATTCGGCGCTGAGTCTAGTTTCAATAAATTTTCAGCGCCCACTGCATTCCCTATTCGGCGCCGAATCTAGTTTCTATCATTTTCAGCTTAGGCTGCGTCCACTAGTCGGCGGGCTGAGTCTAGTTTCCATCACTTTTCATCGCCGACTGCATGATCCTAAGTCGCAGCGCAGAACCTAGTTTCTATCATTTTCAGCGGCGTCTGATCAAGTACTCCTATATGCGTATATATTGGCATTTTTCCGCCCGCTTCCTTCTTTCCCTATTCTAGCCCCCCCCCCCCCCCCCCCCCCCCCCCCCCCCCCCCCCCCCCCCCCCCCCCTATTGACCAGTGGTCAAACCCCTTAAAACAGCGCTTTTCGGCGTGTTGGTTGGGGGCATTTATAGTAAATCGACTACGCTCGTTTCAATGGGCATATTGCTGAAATCGAGGGAAGTGAGCAGTGGTCACTATGGTCTCGGAGCCTACTGACCACTGGTCAAACCCCCTTAGACAACGGTTTTAGGCGTTTTGGTTGGGGGCATATCTAGTAAATCGACTACGCTCGTTTCAATAGGCATATTCCCGATTCCGATGGAAATGACCAGTGGTCACTACGGTCTATGGGGCCTACTGACCACTGGTCAAACCTCCTAAAACGCGGTTTTCGGCCCTCTGGCGGTACCCATATAGTAAATCCTTGTCGCTGAACACGATAGGCATACTGTCGAAGTCTTTGGCGAGGCGAAAAAGTTTTCTCCTTATACCACCCACAAACAGAGGTTGCAGCGGCCAAAGCTTGGGGCGGAGGTGAGAATTCAGTGGTACTATATATTTATATAATCACTTTTCTTCTCTACCTACGGCACTGTTCAAGCTCCTTGTATCCATTGCCGCATTGCTGGAAAGGGATCCTTTAAAATGACAGCAGGACAAGAAATAAAAATGCTCCTCCGGAGCATGAAAAAGTAATATGGGTGGTGGTGAGGTTGTAAAATCAAGAGAGGACTAGTCTTAAAAATGCTTAATATGGGGGCTAGGTTCAAAAAAAGAAGAGGACTAGGTTGTGGGCGAATTAATATGGGCACAGCTTCGCTGAGCAACCCATATTCGCGGGCTTTCACGCTTCGCCATGGCGATTGTCATATATACAATGCCATTATTGCCAGTCAATAATAACAATTCCAGCAGTTAAACAATCGCTGCAAGTTGCTTGCTTATATATACGTAAACTATATAGTAATTTGGTTGTGCTGGACTGCAAGCAACTAGAAAGAACCAAGGCTATGATTGTAACGCTAACGGTTCAATAGAAATAGAAGATCGTCGGAGAGAGTCCTGAAATTGTTGAAATATAGAGTTTTCTTATCAATGGTTAAAATGCACAGTAAATAATAAGAGTTTATCGAAAGAAATGTTTGCTTCCACTAAAACTAGTTTATCATAGTTGTATATTATTTACTCACCGTAACTAAAACTGAACACTGGTATATATACATATGTAATACGTATATATGTATATAACTTTTTCAGTCCGCGAATATGGGTTGCTCGGCGAAGCTGTGCCCATATTAATTCGCCCACAACCTAGTCCTCTTCTTTTTTTGAACTTAGCCCCCATATTAAGCATTTTTAAGACTAGTCCTCTCTTGATTTTACAACCTCACCACCACCCATATTACTTTTTCATGCTCCGGAGGAGCATTTTTATTTCTTGTTTTTATAATTTTCTATTTATATATTGTTTGTTTTGTAGGTGTGAGTAATCTGAGCAAGAAGTTGGTGATTGTGAAGGGCAATGATCGGATCTCACAGCAGGCAGGCGCAGTACAACGCGACGATTCTGATGAACTGTCTCCTGCGATCCTTCCTCTGTACGAAACGAACTGCGGAGGAGCATCGCCTGAACAAGGAGGCCTTTGACTGGCTCATGGGAGAGATTGAGACCAGATTCATGCAGGCACAGGTAGGGTACACAGCCTTACAAAGATTGCTGACGTTTTCCGTGTGTTCCAAAAAATTCCTTTTTTGGATTAAGCCCTGTTCATACTCATTATCCGTTTGTCTTTATGTCCGTTTGTCCGGTTCTCCGTTTTCAAAACAGACAAACTTGTTCATACTCGTTTGCTGCATGTCCTTTTGTCCATTTCCGGTTGTCCTGATTGCTGGATTGCTGTTTCTGTTTTCGGGTCACCTGACACTTTGTGTTTATACTGATTGGAATGCCAATTGCATATTTTTAAAAAATTGCGAATTTTTACGTTTATGTGTAAAAAAACTGCCAAAAATCGCTTAAAATGACAAATTTTAACTGGTTTTTAGGCTAAAATAGTGAAAATTCAGTTAAACATGCGGCGAAGCCGGAAAACATTTGGAAAATTTATAGTAAAAACGGTGAAATTTCACAATTTTTGGAGTTATGGGGGCAGGTCGGAATTTATGGGGGAACCTTGAATGGGCGTCACCAAGTGAGGGTGGTTTCCCGCCCTCACTACAAATAAGTCAGGGGTATTGCAAGTTTACCTATACTTACATATTTTTGTTTTGTATTGCAAGCGTTTTTAAGTTTCACTGTTTTTAATTCAACCACTAATTCAACGATTCCATTGATTTGATTGGGTGATTTTAGGCTCAGCCTGGTGAGATGGTAGGCAGATGACCCTCAACACTTACCACTTTGCCGGCGTCTCCGCCAAGAATGTCACTCTGGGTGTGCCCTGGCTGAAGGAGAGCATCAATGTCAGCAAGCGACCCGAGACCCCGGGCATGGCCGACCCTCTTCCTGATGGGCCAGGCCGTCATGGATGCTGAACGGGCCATGGTAATCATGCTATGCTGTGTGGTCTCAGGGTCTTCTTTTCAAGAAAGGGTTGAGTAGAGTTAAAATTAACTCGATCCTTTTCAAGAAAGAATTAAAAGAGAGAAACTCAAGCCCGAGTGGAGTTAAAACTAAGACCAAAAAAATGCGTACAAAATCTGCGTTCAGAGAATCCTCATTAGTGAACTTCAAAAACTCATACACACCAGATATTTTCGGAATCCTATGGGCGAGACGAACATTTTTATAAAATTTCAAAATTTTTAAAATTCCAAAAAATTTTGAAATTATCGGTTTATTCTGGGGAATTTTTCGACCGTCTCAGCTTCAGCTCATTCTTTCAGAAAAATTTTTTCTCGTCCGAGCGGCCGCTTGACAAGAACGACAAAATCGGCTGAGAAATAAGCATTTTATTCTCGAAGTTTCGTTTTTCCATTTCCTTTGATGTTTCCCGCCAGCGTGTCTCGGAACTTTGAGCAGTTGTTGTGCGAGATTCTTCAACGGAAAATTTTTTCGATTAGATTTTTCAGGACCGTCTGAGGCTGCCGCTTCACCGATATATGTGGTAGATTTCGGAAATTTTGAAAGTAGATTTTTTGAAAAAAGGGCCAATTTTTGACCAAAAATTTCGGCAAAAGCAGATTTAACAAAAGTGAGTACATATAAGGTAATCATAAAATTCAAGCTGAGCCGAATCCAACGATATAAAAGTTTTTGTTGCTACTTCTTTTATAGCGCCAGCAATAAATTTTTAAACATTATCCCTTTTTCAGCTGGATTTTGGCTTTCTTTGATGTTGCCGCCATGATTTGACTGAAGCCGTGTAAACTAGCAAAACCAGCTGAAATAAGGGATAATGTTTAAAAATTCATTGCTGGCGCTATATAAGTAGTAGCAACAAAAGCTTTATATCGTTGGATTCAGCTCAGCTTGAATTTTATGATTACCTTATATGTACTCACTTTTGTTAAATCTGCTTTGCCAAAATTTTTGGTCAAAAAGTGGTATTTTTCGAAAAAATCGACTTTCAAAATTTGAAATACCACATAATATCAGGTGAAAGCGGGCGCCTAGGCGGTCCTGAAAATCTAATCGAAAAAATTTTCCGTTGAGCGAGTCGCGAGCAATAACCAGTCAAAGTTGCAAAAAGCGGCAAACATCAAAGGAAATGGAAAAACGAAATTTTGGAACAAAATGCTTATTTCTCAACCGATTTTTTTCGTTCTTGTGTCAATCGATGCGTCTTCGGACGGGAAAGTTTTTTTGAAAGAATGAGCTGAATAGCTTGAACGGTCCGAAAAAATTCCCCGATAAACCGATATTTCAAAATTTTTGAAACTTTAAAAAATTTTAAATTTTATAAAAATGTTCGTCTCGCTGCAAGGATTCCGAAAATATATGGTTTTATGGAGTTACGACGTATATTGAGTTCACTAGAGGCCTTACAGATTTTGTACACACATTTTTTGGTCAGACTTTAGCTAAAACAGTTAATTTTAACTCTACTCTGCTCTACCCGTCCTTGTAAAGGCCCTAACACTACATTGATTTACGTGGTTTTCAGGGTTGCTGTTTTTCTTAAAATTGATTATTGAAAGTAATGGAGCGAGAAGACTAAGTTTTTTATGACAATGACGTGATGATCCTCTGGGCTTTGTTGGTCCTTATTTTAGTCACGACCTAATAAACTTTAAGTGTAGTCTGATTGACTGGTGCTACTGCAAAATCAGCCAAAGATTATTGTTGCCTCCTTAGCTCTACCAGTAGCTACATAATTCCACTCGTTGGATTGGATTTTGTTTTGTCACAATTTACTTTGCAATAATACTGATGCTGTAAGTTGTAATGTTTATGTGTGTTGTGTTCAGGATGTGCTGTGTCGTCTGGAACACAGGACGATGCGCAAGGTGACGGCGAACACGGCGATCTACTACGACCCGGACCCCCGGAACACGGTGATTCACGAGGACCAGGAATGGGTCTCACTCAACATATTCTACGAGATACCGGACTTGGATCCAACCAGGGCCAGTTCATGGCTCCTGCCAATTGAGTTGGACAGATAACGGTAGAATCTTTATCTCTGTTTTTTTCCGATCCTTCAAATATATACTCTAATTCAGTATTAGGGATGCACCGGGTAGTCAGGCCTTGGCCCCGGTGGTCAGGCCCCGGTAACGACCGGGACCAAACATTAGCAAAATTTTGTAAATTTTTGACATTTTTTGACCAAAATTTTGAATTTTCGAAATTCAAAAAGTGTTCAAAAATCGTTTGTTTTCCCGCCGATATGAATGAAAACAACGAAAACGTAACGTTTGTATATCAAAGATTGTTGCAAAATTTAAATTTTCCAGAAAATTTTTTTGAGAATTTTCGATTTGGATCTTTAATGTCCAGGCCCCGGCTCCGACCCCAGCCCCTGTAGTGGTGGCCCCGGTGCATCTCTATTCAGTATAGATAAAGGTTATTCTGATCTATGTGTTCTGCTTTGCATTTCATAATATCAGAGGATAGATGATTGGCCTTTTCTTGCCACCGGCGCTGTTAAATTTTGGATCGGGACGTTTCCCCCACTTTTTTGTGGGCGTCTTCAGGCTGGTTGCCTTAGAGAGTTGTTGGAATGAGGTGGTCGGTGATTTGATCCAGGAGTCCATGGGCGTATCTATGGTAAGGGTTTTGGGGGTTCAAACGCCCTCCCTTAGGGTTGTCAGAAGGAACATTTTTATCCATAGTATTGTTTCTGACTCGGTTTTGATGTCTGAAGCTGAGGATGGAGCAGATAGCGGAGACGAGAAGATCCACGGGGGCTTCGGGGACGACAATGCGGAGAAGCTCGTCTTCCGAATCCGAATCATGAACAGTGGCGACGACAAGATTGCTGAAGTAGGCAATAGCTCTTTTTGAAATTGATTGAAAAAACTTGGTAATTGAACTGAACTAACGATAACCTTTTTATGGCTATGGCAGAGTATTTTCTGATAGATCCGTCATATCGGTTTGTCCGGTGATGTAAATTATTTTTTACTTCTGTTATTTATTTGTTATTTATTGTTTTCTTTTTCCAGGAAGAGCAAGTTGACCGTATGGAGGACGACGTGTTCCTCCGCTGTATGGAGGCGAACATGCTCTTCCGATATGACTCTGCAGGGCATTGATGCCATATCCAAGGTACCAACTTCTACCTAACCATGCGTACGTGAGACCCAGCTGTAGGCTACAAGTGCTTAACCCCACTACTCATACTAATTTCATTTCATCTATTTTTGTTTAATGCTTGTGTTTTGTATTTATTTGTCAAGCAAGTGAAGTAAACGCGGGCGGGCAGGCGGTCCACGAAGGATACAAGGTAAAGGTCTACCCCAGGAGATACCTCCGTCCTATCACAGGACATGGGGTGCCGGTGCTCATCCCCGGATTCTCAACCGTAGAGCCAGGAGTGTCACCTCGAATGATGACTGCATCCGTGGAAGGGAGGCCGGCCGTTGTACACAGACTCATGTTACCTTCCCATCGCAGTGGTACCTCTTTAGCGACCAGTTAAGGATGGATAGCTGGGTTAGCTAGAGTCGACAAAGCTTTGTGGCTTCTGGAGATCGAACCACCGACCGTAAGATGCAAGGTACAGCTACAAGGCATTAATCATAGTAGTAATGAAAAATGTCTGCGCTGCCGCCGCCACCGAGGGGCAACTGCCATACAGGAGAGAGCCAACAGCGCTATTATCTATTTGAGTGTTTGTAGGTGTACATGCATCTGCGGAGGGTGGATCAGAAGAAGCGGATCCGGATCACGGAGGAGGGGCGGAGTGGCTCCTCGTGGAGACGGACGGGTCCGTCCTCCTCAAGGTCCTCTCCGAGCGGGACGTGGATCCCATACGGACCTATGCCAATCATATCTGTAAAATATTCGAGGTGGGTTTGGTTGGTTGGTTGGTCAGTTTATCAGTGTTGCATGTACTCATTTAGACACGTACGTACGTTTCACCGAGTCGGCCCAGATCAGTCAGTCTAATGCTGGCGAAGGTAATCCTTATACTACTTACGGAAGTACATGCAACAGCTGCCTGTATCCATTACAAGTAACTTTTAGCGATAGGCTCGGCGATGCTCGCTATGGTTATTGTCTTTGGCTCTCTGTCTGATTTTCAAAACTTTTGCAAACACATTTTTAGAAAATTGAAACCTGAGCAAAACCCGTTGAAATTACGTCGCCTATTTTGCGCTTGATACTAAAGGAGTTTGTATATTCTGTTCAACGCAATGCATACACGACGAGAATTTAGATTCCTGATAATATTTTAAGAGTATATATAACTATTTTGGTGTTGTGTTGGACTGACTTGTTTGCAGGTGTTGGGCATTGAGGCCGTGCGGAAGGCGATAGAACGTGAGATGGATCACGTGATCTCTTTCGACGGCTCCTGTGTCAACTACCGGCATCTGGCCCTCCTCTGTGACGTGATGACGGCCAAGGGTCACTTGATGGCCATCACTCGGCACGGGATCAACCGACAGGAGGTCGGGCCCATCATGCGAGGCTCCTTTGAGGAAACGGTAGGCACCTCACACTAACTACAACAACAGACGAATTGATAGAGTCCTCTCTTAATTCTGTCTTTTTCTTAGAACTATGACTTGGTTTGTGGGGTAAGCTGTTGGCTTTGTTTAGGCGAAATTTGAAGATTAATCTGAAATATGGTGTGTAAACGAACCTAAAACCTCGGCCTTTTCTCGGCCTAGGCCTATGCTATTTATTTCGAGCAATGACTGACTGATGGTGAAATAGCTACATGAGGGTTTGGAACCACCTCCGTGGGAAATCCGATGGACACGGACCCCATCAAATGGAGATTCCGTACAGGTGTCCTGTAGCATCCGTCTGGTCAACGGCGCAAATGGGTTCCAAACTCCCGGGAACACGACTGTATTTTGTTAACACTGAAGCATCTGGAGTCCTCAAATTATACTACCGAGCGGTTGGGTCCAATCCCCCGCATCATTTCCATCCCGGATTCTCTGATGTGTGGTCCTGACTATGCAAAGACGTGTGCTGGGCCAGTAGATGCCGAAGTGCCCTCTTGTAGCTTTTCTAAGCTGATGGAGCCCGGAAATGAACAACAACAACAACAAATTGCTACATTTTTGTCAAAACTTTTCGCGAGCGACTTTACGATATTTCGTCTCAATCGTTGCAGTCAGTCATTGTTTGAAATGTGTCGCGGTCTGTCAATTATGGAGGAGGAGAAAAAGCACATTTCAAGCTTGAATTTAGATGCTTCTTTTTCAGTTGGTCAGAAGTTGAGTTAGTTTTTCTAAACTAATTTGTTTCTTATGTTTGTTTTCAGGTTGACATTTTGATGGAGGCGGCGAATCATGCGGAGACGGACCTGCTGAAGGGCGTCTCGGAGAACATCATGATCGACCTCCTTCTGGACGCGGAGAAGTGCAAACTCGGCATCATGGAAATTCCGGTCAACGTTATGGGAGGGACCTATGGGTATGTCAAGTTCGATTGTTCAGGACCGGTTTTTTGTCTTGCTAAGCTCCTTCCAGTCCATGTTTGCGTGCTCTGTTTAAATCTAACAGAATCGACAGTGCCAACTCCTTGCGTGCTGCCCAGCTAATTTTACCCCCATTTCTAGGGGCCTTTTCAGGAAAAGGTAGAGTTAAAAAACAAAATTTAAAAATAAAATAATTAGAAATAAATAATTAAATAATAATAATTTTTAACTCGCATTAACTCCACTCAAGCTTGACTTTTCCTATTTTAACTCCTTCATGAAAAGGGTCGACTAATTTTAACTCTACTCTACTCTACTTTTCGCCGAAAAGGCCCCACGTTACTACTGATTTAAAGGGGTGGATTGGATAGAGCATACATTCAGACTATGGAGAATGCACTTTTTCATTTCTTCCTGTTGTCATTGGACATAGTCGGCTCTGTTGTCTGCAACAGCACCACAGACCAAAGCACGTTAGCTGAGGCTCCAGTTTGGTTAGTGTGTATTTAAAGCATCACTAAAGATGTTCTCTGCATTGTGCGTACAACTAAGTACATTGTCTGTCTACATTTTGTGTGTGTTCTAGGCGTGGGCGGTGTGTTCTATGGCGGGATGACGACCACCGGAACCGGAGCCATGGGCGGCATGTCCCCCCCAGATGACTCCGTGGGCCGGGGACGGGACGCCTGCCTTCGCTGCGGCCTGGTCCCCCGCCGTCGGATCCGGGATGACTCCGGGCGGGGCCGGTTTCTCGCCGTCCGCCCACTCGGAGAGCGGTTTCTCCCTGGCCTCCCCTGGGAGTCCCTTCCCTTCGGTCCGACCAGTCCCAGCTACTCACCCTCGTCGCCGATGTACGAGCCGAGTTCTCCGGCGGGTCTCTCGCCCAAGAGTCCCGCCTACAGTCCCACCAGTCCAAGCTACAGTCCAACGTCGCCACGCTACTCGCCTACCAGTCCGAGCTGCAGTCCGACCAGTCCAAATTACTCGCCGACGAGTCCCAACTATACACCGTCGTCGCCGAAATATTCACCGGGCGGAATTGGCTACTCACCCAGCAGTCCGGCCTACACTCCCAGTTCGCCGACCTACAGTCCGGGCTACAGTCCCACGACGCCCAACTACTCCCCGAGCAGTCCACGGTACTCGCCCAGTAGTCCGCAGTACTCTCCGACCAGTCCCAACTACAGTCCCACCAGTCCGAAGAGTCACCAGATGTCACCCTCCTCGCCTCAGTACAGCCCCTCATCGCCGCGCTACACGCCGAGTCAGTGCTCGTCGACGTCGCCACAGTATACGCCCACGTCACCGCAGTACTCGTCCAGCTATTCCCCAATGAGTCCAAAGTATTCGCCGACCAGCGCCCAGTACAGTACGGAGAGTCCGGAAGATGGCGGCGGTGGGATGCCCGTCTCGGCTTCCTACAGTCCTGGCGGTGGTGGTGGGCCGCCGGGGGACCCTCTGGGCGCCGGGAGGAGGGGCTTTCGGGATCTCCCCACAGTCCCCGACCTACAGTCCTGGCTCGCCCAGCTACAGTCCGGACATGATGACGAGGAGGCTGGGAGGATCAGCAAGCAACCCTAGACTAAATAAATGTTCTCTGACTGACTGACTTACAGTTAAACCTTTACTCTGTTACTCTGGTGTTTTGTTGTCCCCTGCAACGGGTGGCTGGTATATACGTACTGTATTGTATTACGTGGACTATATATATAAGTTGGTTTGGGATAATTTTTGTTAGTGTGTTTTTGAAATCTATAAACAGTATAAACATGCAGATAGACTATTAAATGCTTACGTTGTACTGGAATATTTTATACCCTTTTTGTAGTTTATTAGGTATGGTATTAGACTCTTGTGTACATATGCTACTATTTTAAGTTTAGTGTAGGGTTAAATCGGGGATTCGTTTTCCTTGTACTCTCACCATGCGGCTAAGAGGGGATTTTCTGAAGCGGAGTAGTGTGGATTTTTCTAGAAGGCTAGAGGATATAGGAAACTTTTTGAAATATAAACGTCAAATTTGAATATTGAATTCGAAATTGCATTTTTCGTGTTTTGGTTTTCGAATTGTGGTTTTCTTAGGTGGGCAAACTGCGGACAGAAAAGTGGGCAAAGTGTTTTACTGGTGACTTCATTTTTAAGCTCGGTGCATTTTTAATGTGAAGTGTTAAAATTTGTTTGCAGTTCAAAGCATTAAGGAGACGCTTTTGGCTGTTTTCTTTTGGTTCTGTCGCTTTTGGTTATTTACTTTGGAAAACATCATTGCTGAAATGATCCTTCTTTTAGTTAATGAAATTTGAATTGACATTTGCGAAAATTTTGATAATTTATCAAGCATCACGGTTGGTGTTAAGTTAGTCTAGTGCGACCTTGTAGTGGTTACAGGGCTGAACGAATCGTATGTATTTGCCTGGTTGTTGCTGATAAGAGTTGTTTCCTGTTTAAATTAATTTTGTTGGTTATTGGAAATTTTATGTGAAGATAAATTTTTAATAAAGCATGTTTCCTTTGTTAGCTTTAATTTAGTCGGTTAGGGCTAGTGTTGGAAAATGAGAAAATTTTGCGGGCGGATGTGTTCCTGCTGGCCCGAGCCCGTCACCGACTCGCAGGTCAGACCACGTGGGGCGCTCCGGGGCCCACACTTCTCTCGGGCCGCAATGACCTACGTCGCAAAAAAAGGCCCGAACTGTTAGGTAATTGATTTCGACGTTTGTATTGTAGTACATTGTATGTGACAGCGACAGTGACAGCATTGTAGTACATGGCTGACATTGTACGACTGCGGACTTTGTACGTAACATATACATTGTTATATATGCAGAATTCCATACATTATCATAAACAAATCCAAGCTGTCGCTCCTATTCCACCCTTACGCATATCCTAGTTACAATTCCGATTTCATTATTTTTCACAGATACTGTCCTACCAAGAGTCCACAATTTATTCCTTTATATTATAGAAGAAGAGTAAGCCACTAGAGGGCTTCTCTTCTTGGCGTTGCGTAACGGTGCTCTGACCACAATACGCAAATGTTCCCCCGTTTGGTGGGGGGGGGGGTCGAGTGGGGGGGTATGCAAAGGGGTCCCCGTTTGGTGGGGGGCGGGGGCGGTAGGCAGAACGGGGTCCCCGTTTGGGGGGGTCGCCAAGTCAGGCTAAGATTGGATGAATCTGATTGCTGCTGGCGACCCCCACCCCAAATGGGGTCCTCTTGTCTAATACCCCCCTCACCAAACGGGGACCCATTTGCGAATAGAACAAAAACTACTTTAATCCTCTGCTCTACCCCCCCCCCCCCCACCAGACGGGTAGGGGTCGCGGCAATCTGATTGGGGGTTGGCTACCCCCCCACCAAACGGGGACCTTTTTCTGCTACCCCCCCCCCCAAACGGAGGGGGGTGTGGTTTGTGGCATAGAGCTACCCCCCCCCACCAAACGGGGGAACATTCGCGTATTCTGGTCGGAGCACCGTTACGCAATGCCAAGAATAGGAGCCCTCTAGTGGCTTACTCTTCTTCTTATATATAGTGCAATTATGCACTCTTGGTCCTGCTCCTTCTGAAGCTTTTCACTTCCTCAAACTAAATCTCTCTTGTTGGGTTGCCGCTTTTTCAACAAAAAGGCAACCCTTTAACTTGGGTATGTCCGTTATTTATTATTATTATTTGTTGCCGTATGTGTCCCCCCCTCTATCTCGAGATTGGAAAGGGGTAGAGAGGTGGTTGATACCTCATTTTGAAGGTCTTGACTTGAACTGCTCCCGGAAGCACGGGGAGCCCCGGGGGAGCAGAGGTGCTCCCGGAGCACCCCCGTGAGTAAAAATGAGTAAAATAAAAAAGTTGTCCAAATGAGCTAATTTTGGTATCATTCGAAAGCTCTCGACGAGTAAAGAAAAAGTTGTAATTAAGGTCTGAAAATGCACTCATTTTGAGTTATGAGGCGAAAAGTGGTGAAAAATGGCCAAAAACGGCCAAAATGGCTCAAAACTGAAAGTTCTCAGATCGGACTCATATTGGTATCATTCGAAAGCTGTCGGTGCGTAGATAAAAAGTTGTAATAGGACCAAAGCACCATAATGTACAGAAAATTGGCTACGGGGACTCAAAGGGGTCAAAAATGACCAAAACCGGCCAAAATGGGTCAAAATCAAAATTTTTGGAAAACCCACAAAATGGGTATCATTCGAAAGCTCTCTTTGAGTATATAAAAAGTTGTCATAGGGACAAGGAGTACTATCGTAGGATAATTGACTTATCTCGTTTATAAGAGGAAAATGCAGCGGCAACCCATTCATGATACTTTGCTTGTGTTAAGTTTACGTTTAGTTAAATTTACGTGATCACATAGCAGGGAATGAACTAAGCCAAATTTTATTTAGGTTCTATCTAACAAGGCTTTGGAATTTGGATGTTGGTTACGTTTCAGATTAGCAATTACAATCGCAAGCAAGAGCAATGCGTCTTAAACTACGAACGACACCCCTTACATCAATACCATGGCTACCTATAACCTAATTAAGTGAATGCTTTCATTCCAACTGTTTTGCAACAACTGTCCACATATAAAAAGCTTCTACACCCTTCTCATAGACGTATATAACTTAAGGGAGGGGGTCGCGAATTTTCGACCATCTCCGATTTTTCTCATTTTCACATATTTTGTAGTCCCCATAGGTTCCCTCAACAAGACAGTTGCGTTTGTTGCAAAGCTTTCTCTATCATTCACAATAGTCCTCCAAAGGTGACCCAGACATGTGTTAAACATAGAAAAACGAAAAAGTTAGGAAAATTTCGCGGTAACCAAAAGTTTGAGCGCTGTGCAAGAGCAAAAGAGCTGTATCTTGCCAAAACGTTAATCTGGACTAGGTAGCGTGTTAATATCTATATGAGGTGTTTTTGCGTTAGCTCAGCGAATTTCTAGAAATTTTCAAAGTTGGGTGAATTCGGTTTTTGCAAAAATTTTTGACTTACAAAAACGTCACCAAAGAAATGTTTCGTCGTGGCCTGAACTAACCGTTTACTGCATAGATTTCGCTTATAGATATTAACACAGTACACAAATAGAAGTTCAATTTCCATACGCAAAATCCATGCTGCTACTTGTGAGTAGTTCACAGTTTTGATTACCGCGTTGTCGTTTTACGACGTCGTAGAAAATACGTCATTTTCTCAATTTTTTTTAATATAATGGTCCATAAGTCGGATGAAAGCCGAGCTATTCCAACCAAATTCGGTGTGCCAATTTGCACATTTGAAAGGAAGATTTGTGCTAAGTTTCACTGCAATTGCTGGTGTTTAACTGTGGACGCATGCCTCAGTGCGATGAGGGAAACCTATAGTCAAAAATGGCAAATTTTCAAATTTTTCAAATATAGCCAAATTTTATATCAAACTGAAGCTCTCGATGTCCTGAACATTTTATCTTCTTACACCAAGTCTCTGCAAAACAGTATGAGAAAGTTAGAGCTAGTTAAAGTTTGAAGTAAATAACAGTCGGAATGAGCTTGACCAACTTTTGACTTGACAACTTGACCAACTTACGCCGTTTCTTGCTTGTTGCTTGGCTTGTCATTGTAATTTATGCAGTAACAAATACCCACAGGTAAAGGATTTAAATCGATGTATTTGCCGTGCCTGCCATAGTCTTTTGTCATCCTACGTTGTGTACGCAACGTCCAAGCCCTCTGCGAGGCATACTGGCGTAAATACTAAATTGTAGGGATTGTTGTATTTGAAGCTTAAAAGAAGTTTAGGAACTTTGAAAATTTAGATAAAATAGATCAGTTTTCCTCCAATCGAATTTATATTATATTCATAGGAACCATGTTCCCAAGCCTGTTTAGGAAGTGCCCGCCGGGACTTGAACCCGGGACCACCGCAGACTCGAAGTCCGGGTTGCTCTGCCGCTGAGCTACGGTCACGCCAAAGAATAACAGGCCTGGAAATATTTACAGAAACTGCTTACAAGTCGGAAGAAAACAGATCTACGAAAGAAAACGAAACTGTTTCGGAAAAATGAAATGACGACATAACATCAGAAAGTTTAATTCAAATTCGATAGAATTAGAAAACCTGGACAAATTTGAATTTGAAAGTTTAAAATGTGTCAAGTTAATTTGAGAAACAGGAAAAATGAAGAGAAACATTGAAAGACTTTACTTACAAGTACGACCGATACGTAAACATTATGCTTATTGTGTTCAGCAACCCTCTTTTATCAAATAGGTAGATATACAATGAAATCTGTTGTAACGAATTCATGCTCACAAACGCATGCAGACGCTTACGTACGCGCCGTCTACGCACGTTTGCTTGCGTCTGGAACTATGAATGCACCTTTACCCAGGGCGAGGAACCACGGGCGCCACGGGTCCGGAGGGTCACATCTGTCTGTTTCAGCAGTGCAGTCTTCGTGTTCAGAATCAGAGACCCCAATTTACTAATGCCAATAAACATCTTCAAATCCAAAATCGTCAATCTTTTCATATTTGGCCATCTGCTAAAATCAAACCAGATCAAAATCCGGAAAACAAACATAAATTTACTAAGTATCAAATGCATCAACAAATCAATGCATCTCCTTCGTTGACATCTGAGTTCGCGTAGATAGGTTGACTTGTACAGATGCAGAAACTACCTATAAAATGTATGTTTCATTTGTAAATTAAGGGAAACAAGTTGCAACCTCATCACATATAAGCCTGTCCTACAACGAGGCTTTATTGGCATACGTCATGCTCATATTTATCGATATCCGTTAAGATGACCTTCGTATTATAAAACGTAGTACATAAAGCATTCATTAGAAAAACGTTAGGTCTTTCAGACACAGCGTGGCATGTGAATTACGGCAAGCAGCGCTTTGACACAGGCCCAAGCGGGGGAAACAAGGTGTTCCGGGAAAACACCAAGTGTGCCATAGTATTTCCGGAAAGCATTAGGTGTGAAATAGAGTTTCAGAAAAATATCAGGTTGCAAGTACGTACGGTAAAACGGGGTAACTTCGGATTCAAGGGGTAACATTGGCATACCTGTGACAAACCGCTTTGAATTTATGTACAGGACTTATTTTTCACTATTTCAGCCTGATGAACATGTCGGAATTATCCTCGTAGTGCGCTGATTACAACTATGCAAATTATTATTGTAATAAACTCGTTTTTAATCACTTAAGCCCTACTTTATTCTAACTCCTTGATTTATCAAAAAAAGTGTGTTTCAAAGTAGGACAGCTTATTTGTTTTCTGTTCAAGCTAGGCATACAAAATTTATCATTTCTTAATGCCAAAACTCTGAATTTTTCAATGAAGTAATTCCTTTTTTGTTTCGTTGAACCAATTTACATTTATTCCTCCTGCCACAATTACCCCCGCTCCCCCATAACTTTTGGGGTAAGTTCGGCACGAATTTTTGGGGAGATTCTGCTACCAAAACGGTTGAGTTTAAGGTCAATTTTATGCCTCCTGCTGGTCCAGCCGCAGAGTACCATTGGCCCATAAATCCCGATGAAGGATGGTTTCCTGGCTATTTTTTAAAAAATTAATATCGCACTCCGAAATGTCAACATAAGACACCGGAGCACGATAGAGGACGTCGAAAGCGTCAAATTAATACCAAAGATGGCCTGGTAGGGCTAATAAATCAAAAGTTGCACTGCTTCAAATTTTGAAAACCTGCCGAAGTTACCCCGTTTTACCGTATATATAAGAGCGCATCGGGAAATAAAAAATCCTAATTTTCGATTTTTGGCAGAAACTTTTTATTAAGCGACAAATTGAGAATTGAGAAATCTAAGGATAACTAGAGAAGAACTTCAAAATGAGCCAAAACATCTCTAGCCCTTGCTTACGGTTGGTGAGAAATTTTCGACCAAACAGATAGGGAAAACCATACCTGAACGGGAGGTCAAATTTCACTGACCCTTGTGGAAGCAAATTTCGGTACCCAATGTGGCAGCAATTTGGCCTACGAGTATTTTTAAAGCGATTTTTAAGCGATTTTTGCGGTTTTTTTAACAAAGAACAGCGATTTTTTAACAAAAACAACGTTTTTTGGACGTTTTTTAGCGACACATAGTGATTTTACGTGAAAAATTCCGGCGAAGCCGGAAAATGTTTGGAAATTTTGGTTGTAAAACCAATTTTTTGGGCAATTCTCTTACCTCTTGTGGCCAATTTTCTTACCCCTTGTGGGAGCACCTTCGTGACCCCTTGTGAGCGACTTCGCCGAGGGGGGAATTCCCCCGCCTTGTCCACCTGTGGGGAAAACCCAATGTGGAAAAAAACATCGGAGGGAAATACCCCAGCCGAATTGTTTGCTGGAAGCATGCCAGAACAATTTTTAGTATAAAACTATGCCATTCGAAAGAGCGGGCATTGTTAGCACATCTACATCGAAAATATCACAGGACAGAAATGAAAATCAAAACGTAGACACCCAAAGTCACACCAACCAACCTAAGGTTGATCTGATTTTGGGTGTCCACATTTTGATTTTTATTTCTTTAACAATGCCATCATTGTATCCTCCGGGATCCGTGGACTTGTGGCAGTTTTGACATTGCTCTGCCCTACATCAAAAATATCAATATTTTTGCAAAAATTATGTCAACTTGACTTTCGAAAAGATTATAGTATATATAGGTTTTGTATTTTGTACACGTAAACAAAAATTTTGGAAAATTGCTTATTTCTGCCGTCTAAGTATCCTAACGTATAGAAAATTTATTTTTGTTGCAAGTCACACCTGACCCATTTTAATGGAAAAATCGGCCACCTGGACCACACATAGAAGAATGAACCCAGGTAACATCTATATATTCCAAATTGACCAGGATGCTTTACTGAACAAAGAAATGCATGAATTTGCATCATTCTGCAATTTTGGTTTCCCCCCGCCGAGTGTAGGTCACCTTCAGGTCGCACTGGAGCCAAATAGCATATACCGTTGTGAAGTTCGAGACATATCCTCTGAGGAAGTGTAATCCGTTTTGGGCTAAGCCTTTCCAGTAGATCTGGGTGACACACAAAGTTGACTCTATGCGACCCTCATGTTGGGAACAAAAGTCCCAGAAACTTTGCTGAGAAGCAGCGGGGGCTAGAATAATACACCCTCCTGGGCACATTTGGACGCTCTTTAAAATAAGCAATTAAAATTCGATCTAGCTCATATGGTTGACACTCACACTGGCGATGGGTTTTCCCCGCGGCATCTCGGACAGAATTTTTTTCTGCCGTGCTCTGCGAATTTGACAACGCTTTGACGTCAAAGCAAGAAAAGTGTCTGTCTCACAAGAGGGAAAGCCAGCAGGATGCTTCCAGAAGCAGAAACGTATATACAGCACAACCAGACTTTTGATTGACTATAGTCAGTACTATGCCGCCCAAATGCCAGCAAAAAGCGTGCTGATTGGCATAGTCAAAGTTTTAAAGTGGGTTTGTGCGGAGGGTGTTAGTCTGCTCAAAGAGTTCTTTTGGAAAGTTTCGTCCAATTTGGACATGATTTGGAACGGATTTCCCCCATTTTTCTTCTTCCAAGAATAACAATCTGAGCAAACCTGAGGCAATCGCCCCAAGTCAATCATAAAACTAGTATTTTCCTACTTATGTACAGTCACAAAGGCATCGTTTCTTGGCCAACCGGCAGTGTTGACGTGTGGGCCCCAATTCCGGTTGGGGATTTGACCCGACAATGGACGTTGGGGAACTCGAAGTTGACGAATTTTCCGATCCACTCATCCTCATCCTTCAGTGGAAGGGCCGAGGATCGGAGACTGTTCCGATGTTGCTGCCTCAAAGTGGTGGAATGGTGGACCTTCCGTGGATATGGACCTCTCCCCGTCCCCGGATGCAAACCGGCAACGAACTTTTCTTCCCTCCTTCAAGGAGGCAATTACCCCTCCTGGCCTACCCCCACCTCTGGGGTCATGGGCCAAAACAGACAGGGTTTTTTGATTCCGGCAACAGGACATCCTGCCTTCTGGCGCCGGCTATTGATTCTGGCAGGAGATATCGAAGAAAACCCGGGTCCCCTGTGGCCTACCCTTGCGGAATCTGTGTCAGAAATGTAGACAGAAGGGACTATTCCATGTCCTGTGCCACATGCGACCAGTGGTTCCACAGGAAATGCCTTGGCCTAACGGTGTCCAATCTCCTCCAGCTCCATGCTAGGGGCTGGCACTGTCGAGCATGTGCCCCTGGTCCTCGGCCCCAAGCCCCCACTAATCCAGACCCAGCACACCCTCCAACCGTTCCAGATGCCGCCGGTGCGCGGGCTGCAGCACAGCACCCTCCCGCCCTCCCCCGCTGTGCGGGGTGCAGCAAAATGCCCTTCCGCTCGACCTGCTGCAAGGGTAGCAGCACATTCCCCCTCCTTCCCCACCGGCTGCGAAGGTCGCAGCACAACACTCTCCTGTCCTACCTGCTGCGCGGGTCGCAGCCCCACCCCTCCCACTACCCACCCCGTGCTTCGGCGCGCCTTCCAGCAGCAGTCTCCGAGAGGGCAACCACTCAGCATCCTGCAATTGAACTCTAATGGCCTTGGCCCCAGCAAACTGTTGCAACTCCAAGCTGGAAAACTGTTGCACTCCAAGGCAGTCGATGTAGCCGTCCTTCAGGAGACGCACCTACAGCCCAGCAAGCAGCTAGTCATCAGAGGCTACACGGTCTATCGATTTGACCGCAAGCTCAAGCGAAATCAAGCTGCTTCCGGGGGCAAGATTGGCGGTGGCGTTGCCACACTGGTGAGAGAAGGAATCAGGCATCACCTCCTCCCACCCCAGCCAGGAAACAACTCAGCGGAGGTGGTCACTGTCCAAATACTAGAGGGAAGAGACCTATGTAACCCTCACTAACATCTACGTACCTCCCATTGTCACGAGCCCCAACGACCCTCGAAACCAGTCCTTCAAGCCGAACCAACTACCTACCGGCAGCGGAAGCATCATCCTCGGCGATGTGAACGGTCACAGCCCCCTGTGGGATGCTTCCGTAACCAGATCCGACCCCAACGGTGAAAAACCGAAGAGTGGTCGATCAAAATGGCTTAGTCCCCCTGAACGACGGCTCCCGCACTAGAACAAATCCTGTGACAGGCAACGGCTCGGTACCGGACGTCACGATAGTGCATTCCTCCCTCGTTCCCCTGATGTCCTGGGCTGCTGACGCCTCCTGCCAGGACTCCCAGACCACCACCCTATCTGGGTCACAGTATCGGAAGCTGGTCGCCGCCAGTCAAAGAAAATCAAACGAATTCGACTGGCTAAGCCAGACTGGTCCAAGTCTCGGCGCGGTTCTGGACGACAAAATCAAGGAGTATTTACCGGATTTCCACGCGCCCCTGGACACCTTTTGTCGACGCATTCACCAGATCAGTGAATGAAGCCCAGTCCGCATGTGCCCCGGTCAGCGGCCGCCCCCTCCACGAAACCAGACGTAAAGAAAAAAAATTTTAGTGAGCGCGGACACAATATTCCATAAATTTTCGCGCCTTCGGCGCGAAATTCAGTTAATTTTTGCTTAATCTACCCTTATTTCAGCGTTTTAAACGTTTCAATAGCAACTTTTTAACATATATAAATAAATTTTTGTCGCCTGCGGCGCTTTTCTAGCTCCATTTCGTTCAATTTTTCTCGCCTGCGGCGCTTTCATAGCTTAATTTCTACATTTCAAATCTTTTAATAACGGCTGCCATTACAAGCAGATTGTTCATAATTTCAAAATATTCTCAACCTTTATTTATATAAGTCTTTTTAAAGGTTTCCACTGCGGATTTTTTCATAATTTTTAAATTTTCTCAACTTCGGGGCTCCGCCTCTAGCCCCCTGCCCGGATGAACGGCTATTTCGAAATCTTGTCCACCTGGCGGAAGCAAAAAAATTTAATGCTCGACTCCGCCCCTCTTCAGAATCCTGGGTGCGCCCCTGTTAGACGCGAACTTTATTCTATTTTTGTTGCTTAATTTTTAGTTTTAAACCTTGTTTGCAAAATTTTGCCTCCAGACCCCCAAATCTTTTTTGAGGTCCGCCCCCCCCTAAAAAAATCTCCTATGTGCGCCACTGGCCTCGGTCGGCGACTCCAAAACTCC
>JASAND010029542.1:0-18689 GCA_030248195.1 Trissonchulus latispiculum | reverse complement strand
AGCCATGCATACATAGGTGTGCTCCATGGGTGTGAAGGATTCTTAGCGACGCCACCATGCCAGTTGTGGTCATACCCAACAAATTTGGCATCAAGCATGACGAGTACTAGCAGCAAAAACGATTTGGGCTGCAATTTATGACATTGAAGACCGAATATGGGTTAATTCAGCGAAGCTTACCGTATTGCGTGCTTCATTTTTGTCAGTTTTTCAAAAATTATTAAATATTCTAAACCTAAAGTCCTATGACGTTTCAGGGACCCGGCTGCTTTTCATGTCTCCATTTTCCGGAATTTTGTTGCAACTTTTTTATTAAGCGACTAATCGAAAATTTTGTGAAGAGCTCAAAAATGTTATGTTGCATGAGAATTCTCGACAGGTAGCACGTGGAAAAACTCAATTTGCCGGATCTACGTAATCGCCGCCAGAATTTTACATTCGAAGAGCGGGTCAAAATTCGGCAAAAAAAATCATGTCAAATTGATTTTCAAAATTGCATGTTTAACACGCAAATGTGCCCTTAAATTTTCAAATTTGCTTAATTTCTGAATTTCTACATCCCATCACATAGGAAAACGTGGGCTTTTATTGCATTTAAATCTCGCCGCGAAAATTTAGCGGTTTTTTGGCGAAAAATTTGGCTAGAAATGTATTTTGGCTCACATGAATGGTAAATTTTACGTTTCATACAAATGCATGAATTTTTCTCAATTTTATTTTGAAATTTGGGTTTTTTTTCCCGCACATGGGTTTTTTTCCTCGAAAGGACTTTGTTACAGTACTAGAGCCACCAGAGCACATCGTGAGTTTTTCGATTTCAGACAAAAATCCGTTTTTCCAGTAGTTCAAAATTTCGAACATGTTGTGAAATCCCAAGTCCCAAAATTTGCCGAGAGTGGGCGGGAGCTACAATTTCCAGGGGTGTTTGGTCGCCTAAGATAGGCGACGGGTACCTACAGGTTTGGGTTTTTTTCTCGCCGCGCTATAGTACAGTATATACATCGTATTGTACTTTTCAAAAATTGCAAATTGTTATGGGGTCAAACACTAAGCGTTAGCAGGACAAAAGTAACAACAATCACACACTATGACCGTATACATTGCGTTCAGATTCAGAAACTGCCTACTGCTGCGCGCCAGCGGTCCTTAAACAAAGATGAAAAGAAACTACCAAAGCTAACCCTCAGCGACGTCAGTGCAAAACTGAAACTACATTTTTTCAAAAGTTGAAAAATTTTCAGCATAGTTGTAATAACGGTAGAAAAACAGGCAAATTTTACAGACTGTTTGGCGATTACAGACCACTTTACGTCAACTTTCGACCCCTCACCAATGGGTTTAACCACCCACTTTCGTTTTAAAATCCAAGTTGACCCTCTGACTCTCGTGGGCGGCTTCATATGAATGCATTTCAGCTATTCCGATTTGAATAGAAAGTTTGTGCAACGAATTTCCTCTCACCAGGTAAAGCCAACATGATACAGTACATTTCCTACGTATGGGTTACAATGAAGGTAAGTTATATCAGCTAATCTACATAGCTTTTCTGCATTCTCTCTTCCAAAACAAACACTGATTACGAACACCAGATAATACGCAATGCATGTAATATGCAGAATGTGACACAGACGCGCTCCTCTATCCTCCCCAGAAGTCAACGGACGCTTCTTTTGTACCACCTAGACGGTTTTTTTTTGACCGCGTCGGCCGTAGAATTTAGAGGGGTTCTCCAAATACCGGCTACGAAAAATACAAGCCCTACCCCCGCGCCGACCCTTTGCCCAATATTTTCATGTGGGCAAAGCCATTATTTCGGGGAGGGCGGCCCCCCCACCCCGCCCCCCCCCCCGTATCTACGCTAGTGGCCGTGACGCAGCCCTTGGCGCAAAAAAACCATCTCGTGAACATTGGCGAAAAGGGCGAACTGGTTTACGAAAAGCGTCAACTGTTACCCTTCTCGTGCAGGGTACTGTAGTAAATCGGCTATGCTTTTAGATGTAACATCTTAAACTTATGTAACTTAAATGTAACATACCTGTTTACAGGAAATTAAAAGCGCAAGTCTGTGTCCTGCATTCTGCATATTACATACGTACGTATTATCTGTGTTCGTATGCATAATCAGTGTTTTGTTTTAGGCAAGAAATGCAGAAAAAGCTATGTAAGTTAACTGATATAACTTGCCTTCATTGTATCAACTACGTACGTAAGAGAATTAGAGTATACAATTCTTACACTGTATCATGTTCTAAACTTACCTGGTGGTGAGGGAGGAAATTCGTTGCATAAACTTTTCCTATTCCAAATCAGATATGTCTGAAATGTGATTCATATGAAAATACGCCCCGAACCGAAGTCAGGAGAATTTTTCCAAGTCACATTCAACTAGTTTTACTTAAAACGAAAAAGTGGGTGGTTGGAAGCCCCGTATTGGTGAGGGTCGAAAGTTGGATTGACGTAAAGTGGTCTGTAATCGCCAAACAGTCTGTAAAATTTGCCTGTTTTCTACATCGTTATTATAACTATGCTGAAAATTTTTCAAAAATTTAGTTTTAGCACCAAAAAGTATAGTTTCAGTATATATATATACACTGACTATGAAACTGTTGTCACTGAGGGTTTAGCTTTGGTCTAACATTTAGTTTCTCTCTTTTTTACACCAAAGTTTCATCTTTTGTTTAGGACTACGCTGGCGCGCTGGAGAAAACAGCAGCTAGAAGATGCAAAACCTAAGGTACGTTGTTGGTTCCTGAATCTGAACAATATACGGTCGCAGATTATTTTATTGTGCCAAACGAGTTCTTGAATTATTGATATGACAACTAGCTTACTTTGTCCTGCTAACGCTTAGTGTTTTTTGGCCAACAATTTGCAATTTTTCAGAAAAAGTGTATATAACTACCTAACCAGTTCTGATGTATATACTATCTCGACTTTTACTTATATATAGCGCGGCGGGAAAAAAACCCAAACCGATATGCGGGAAAAAAACCCATCGCCAGTGTGAGTCACCCATATGAGCTAGATCGGATTTTAATAGCCTATCTTCTTAAAGAGTGACCAAAACTACCCTAGAGGGTGTATTATTGTAGCTCCCGCTGCCTCTCAGCAAATGTTTTGGGACTTTGAAAATTTTGGAATTTTTGGTCCTAACATGGGGGTCAGGCAGGGTCAACTTTGGGGGTCACCCTGAACTACTGGAAAGACTTAGTACAAAACGGATTACAGTTTCACAGAGGATATGTCTCGAACTTCACGATGGTGTATGCAATTTGGCTCTAGTGCCTGTGGTGCGACCTGGGGGTGACCTCGACTCGGCGGGAAAAAAACCCATGTGCGGGAAAAAAAACCCCAAATTTCAAAATAAAATTTTTTTCTAACCATTAGCAGCAAAGGAAAAATTCATGCATTTCTTAGCTCAGTAGAGCCTCCTGATTAATTTGGTATAGATTTTACCTAGGTTCGACCTTCCATGTGAGGTCCAGGTGGCCAAAATCTGAGATGGTGCCATTTCTAGCCAAATTTTAAAATTTCGCCAAAAACCACTAAATTTTTCACTAAAATAGGTCGGGTTCGGCTTTAAATGCAATAAAAACACGTTTTCTATGATGTGATAGGATGCTTAAACTGCAGAAATTAAGCAAATTTGAAAAATTTCCAAAATTTGCCTATGTTTACGTGTTAAACATACGAAATTTTGAAAAGTCAATTTGACATGATTTTTTGCAAAAATATTTGTATTTTATAATTCAGATGTACTAAAAATGACCCGCTCTTTCGAATGGTATAGTCAAAACCGTTCTGGCGTGATTGCAGCAAAAAATCCGGCTGGGTTTTTTTTTCCCGCCCATGGGTTTTTTCCCGCATTGGGTTTTTTCCCCATCGGTTTGGTCGAAAATTTCTCGCCAACGGTAAGCGCTAGAGAGACGTTTTATAGCTCATTTTGAAGCTCTTCGCAAGGCCTCATGGTAGTTATCGTTAGATTTTCGATTAGTCGCTTAATAAAAAAGTTACAGCCAAAATTGCTCCGATGGAACATGAAAAATGCAATATGGAATGGGTAACATTAGGTTTCAAGCGGTCATAGGACTAGGTTTTAGAATGTTAATATTGGAGGGGCAGATTGCAACTGACAAGAAGGTAGAAAGCACACTAATACGAACCAGCTTCGCTGAATAACCCATATTCTCGGTCTTTCAATGACATAAATTGGTGCAGCTAAATCGTTTTTGCTGCTAGTAGTACTCGTCATGCTTATTCCAACGATACCAAATTTGTCTAGTTTTGTTGGGTATTTTTAGCTGGCATGGTGCTCGAACGGGTCGCTAAGGGCCGCGCAGCTCCTTTCACACCCATGGAGCGCTATCGCACCCTCTATTAAACATGATATCGTTAACTTTACCAACTCAACTTTCAACACATTCCACCCACTGTGTCGCAGGAAAAGATTGTAAGCAATAGTGTAAAATCACCTTAATGCTTCCGAAAACATTCATCTTTCAGGAACGACGTCCGGCTACGCCGGCAGAATGCGATGATGTTGAGAAAGCGCAGAAGTGGCGACTGCAAATAGTGCGAGAAATTTCGAAGAAAATATCTCAAATACAAAATCGTGAGTCGTGAGTTATTTGTTTTCACAATCTCCTTAGACATATGTTTGGAGGAACTGAGTGATGATAGTGATGATGAGATAAACTTATGCTACCGAGCGGTGTGGTCCAATCCCCCACATCTTTCCCTAACGGATGATCCGATGTGTGGACCTACCTTGCCGAAGACGTGTGCTGGGCTACTGGATGCCGAAGTGCCCTCATATAGCTTTTCAGCTGACGAGCCTGGAAAGAACAACAACAACAACAACAACATGAGATAAACTTGGTCATTGGTGGGGGGAAGAGCAAACGGGTGTGATTGAAACAGCATACTTTTTTGTCCTTTTTAGGCAATTTTTATGGAGGTTGCTCACCTAAATTAAAGATGGGCATGTTTTTGGAAATTGTTTTTAACTTTTTGCAAACTAATTCCTTAAAAACAGTGAGTAAACAAGGTAAACTTTTTAAAATGTAGGATAAAAATGGTAATATTTGGCAATGATTTGGGATGCATGGAGCTTGGTATTTATGTATGGCTTTTTTGACGAAGCTCATCGGATGTAGGAGGATGTCTCCGAATGTCATTCTTGTTTTTCTAACTTTCCTTCGACGGAAGCATTAATTTAGACTTTCTTATGACAAAATCGGCACTCACACTTCCAGGCCTACACTGTGGGCTACTAGTCAGGTCCTTTTCCCGTCTTGAGACTAAAAATTCGGTTGCCAATTGTTGCTTCATTCAAATCTAAATGTATATGTAAGCAAAGCATTGATCCGTAGTTTGCCGCTTCGGCCTTCCATGATAGTCATCGAGAGTACGAATCTACGGACGTTTATATACGTATATCCTATTGTCTAGCTCGGTAAACTGATTTTACTGTTTAGTGTTTTGCTTTAGCTGGATTGGGAGAATTCAAAATACGTGACTTGAATGACGACATCAACGCTTTGCTTCGGCAAAAAGGCCATTGGGAAGTTCGTGTTAAGGAGCTTGGAGGGCCCGATTTCTTGGTAATTTGTATATAATAAAAAATAAAAGTTATGCAATCTGTTAGTCGCGATAGAGCTTTTCGTTATGTTCGTGAAATTCTCTGGGACGTACAGGACATGCAGTATGGATTTCTCAAAGTTACAGTATATGGTTGCGAAAGCTTTGATAGCATAATAATATTGTGTGGCCGTTTTTTCGGTTTTAGCGTAACCGTAACACTTGCTAGTTTTTTTATTTCAGAAAGACTCGCAAAAGTGGTTCAATAAGGAGGGCAAAGAAGTTCCTGGTATGACTGGATACAAGTACGTTGTTTAAATTATGAAATTGTTTAAGGTGGTTATTCCTTTTGCGCACACATTGTAGGTTGACGGTTCAAATCAAGATGAAATTTAAGGAAACTTTCCAAAATAAGTTCTTTTAGCATTGTAACACCCTCCACGTAATTCCGCTTCAATAATTCGACTTCTCCGCTCAGGGTCGTTTTTGCCGATTTTTGACAGACAGTTGCTGCACAGCTGTGATTATATTCAATCGAAAGATCTTGTTGAGCTCTAGACTTGTGCTTTGTGACGCACCTTTCTAGCTTTTTTTCTATAGTGACATATGTAGCGGATTTTTTATTCTGGTGTTGAAAACTTGTCGTTTTTGTAGAAATCAAATAATCCTCTATTTCTTGAGCTACGCAAGCTGTAAAATTAAACTAAGGATGTCAATTTGAAGGTCTCGTCGAGGCCGATAATTTGTGGCATTGTAATCTTCTAAATGCTATCCCGTACGCTGCTATCATAAAAACTGTGGTTTTTGCAAAAATTTGACCAACTTTTTTCCAGCGATTGTGGAGCATTTACTATGCAAGCTATAGGGGTGCCACTTACTAGACATGTTTTACACAAAAATACCCAGGGACCCTTTTTTAGTTGCCCGGATTGCTGCTTTCTAGCTAAAGTGGTCGCTTGTCAAAGTTGGGAAAAGCAGGCAAAATCCATGTTGCGCTTACATTTTTTAGCTAATTTCTTTATACCGAAAAGCAGTTTCATAATAATTAAAGAAAAGCACAGAAAGAGGCACAGTATCACAAAAAGCGTACTCACCCTCTTCTGTAGTTACAGTCGTTTCAAATTCTAGATTACTGGATACATCCGACACAGACGTATTCCGTTGTCCAGTGGACATCGCAAATATGAAATAAAAGATTAAAACATAAAATAATACAAAATATAAAATAAATTGTATATTATGTAGTGCATAAGTGTACATTGCAAACCCTAATCACTTTAAAAATATGTGAATGTGTATACGTAAAATAACATAGTGCAAAACATAGTTGGTGCCTTGGAGTACAGGCAATATATATCCTCAGATGAGTGCTCAAAGCCCCATGCGTCTCATCACCCAGCCTCACCAGGTGCGCACCTGGCATGGGGAACTGGGTGGATATATATTTACTCCAAGAGTGAAAGCTATACGAATATACACAAAAAAGTTTTTTGTTTTTTGAAAAATCAAAAGAAAAATCGAGATAAAGAAATTTTTTATAATAAAAAATTTTTTAAAAGAAAGCATTTTTTATTGAAAAAATTTTTTAATTAACAAATTTTTTAGTAATAAACCTTTATCAATATTTTTGTCAGTAAAAAGAGTTTTTTTAGAAAGCCATTTTGAAATGATTTGCCGTAATTTATTATTAGAAAATTGTCTATAAATAAGTTTATGGATCAATTTGATAACGGACTGTTCGAGAAAAGAAGTATTAGTACTTACCTAGTTAAACGTACCAATTCGTTATAGTCTTGTCCGGCCATTTTTTGTGAGTAATTAGAAAATGCATGTGGAAATTTAAGCGTAATGAAATTAAACTTATCCGTTTTATCGAAAGGTTTTCCGTTTTTAATTGCAATTTCTATATTCAATACTTCAGCCAAACTATCGTCTGTATTTTGTCTTTTTAAAATCAGAGATTTTGGATAAATCATTGGTTTAATGATTTCAAATTTTCCCTTGTCATTAAAAACCATTAAATCATCCATATATCGAAAAATGTAAATTAAGGAGTACGTAAAGTTCCCAGGCTTTTTGTTTAATTAAACTATAAATAAATTTGAATTCGCAGTTAAATAGAAACAGATTTACTAAATATGGGGCACAGTCTGTGCCCATAGGAATGCCTATATTTTGTTTGCAAACTTTATCACCAACAGTAAAAACCGTGTTGCTAACTACACACCTAATAAACTCCTTTGAAGTTTGTTTATCAATAAAATTTGAAGGGTTTCTGTTATTACTCCAGAAAGCTTTCTTAGTAGTAGCAACCATTCCACTAGTTCCCATACAACGATCTATCAAATCATTCATATAAAAGAAAATATCATCGTGTGTTAAAGAGGTATACATTTCTGTAAAATCGTAAGTAGCTACATTTTGTGCAACTACCTTTTTATTTATTTCTTTAATTGCATCAATTATTTGTTTTGAATTATCAATTACCCAAAATAATTTTAATTTGTATCTTCCATTTCGTTCAATAGCTCTACAATAATTAAAAATGGGTCCCCAGGTATTTGATAGTGGAATCGAATGATGTGGCCGATAAAATTTACTTTAGTCTGCAAAAAATCTGGAAAATTAAATTACTTCGAAAATGCAGTAAAGTAATTTCCGAGAACTAAAAGTTAGTTTCGTTGTGTTCATTAGAAAGAGCAAATGTTAACCTGCATTTTGATATAAAAATGTCTTCTTAACTCCAACGAATGAATGAGTAATAAGGGTTCAAAGTTGATGTCTCCAAAAGGAATCACCACCTTAAATGATGTTAAAACTGCAAAACTGATTATTCCATTCTAACTTTGCAATGGTGTTTCAAGAATAGATAAGAAAGTATTCAGATCAAAGCAATTATGGCAAACTCTTTTTCTGCTGTATATATTTCCAGTTTAAGAACTGTTTCAAATACGCACTATTGATTTTTAGCATTGCGCCCATGGTTTGATTACAGGATTAGAGGTTGCCTTTTTGCTGAAAATTACCATGTTCATAAAAGTGCTAATTTTTTACTTTTTAATGGAGCTTTTGAAAATCAAAATCATTACTTAGAAATGTACCATTTGCGTAGAGAGTAGTGATGTTTCAGTCACTGAAACTACTAAGTTTCAGTTTGTACAGGTTTGAGTTTCAGTCGCTGAAACTGAAACTTAAGCTGAAACAATTTTGAGAAGAGACCTAAAACTGAGGCTGAAACTTGTTTAGGCTGCCGACGGAAACTGAAACTAATTTGGGAAAAACTGAAACTCTGACTGAAACTAGTTTTTTGTCTTTCCTTAAAACTTTACATTTTGAAGACTTTTCATTTTGAGCTTCGATTCTGTTAGTATTGCAGCGGGGAAGGCTGAATAAACATCAAATTTTGCTTATTGTCAACTTAGAAGGCTGGAATCCATTTCTTTAAAGTGGACTGAAACTGAAACAGAAACTCCGACTGAAACTGAAATCATTTTACGTTGCCGAGTTAAACTTAAACTGAAAATATTTTGGTCCACCAACTCAAACTGAAACTAAAATTGTCTACTGAAACAATACTAGTGGAGAGTACATCTTCCCATCCTTCTGTCACGTTATCATTTTTCGATTGTAATAGACTCCTCACAAAATTAGGGGGATCGCTATCGCGCCCTAGAATAGGGAAAATTTGACGGAATGTGTAAAATCTGGACATTATTTGGCCTGTTGCCAGCGGAGGAGTGGACCGATCGGACTAAAACTTTTTGTGTGAAGAGCCTGTGCACAGGGGCACATGCTGTGAAAATTTCAGCCGGATCGGCTGGGTAGATATTGAGATTAAAAATTGACCCCCGCGCGGGACGCGGTTTCTCCTCTTTTTTTCCCTGAGGGCTGCAGCTCGGAGGACCCTTTAGAGCCATACTATTTTAGGTTTCTTGTTTACAAAAACTTCCTCAATTCCGGGGACAATTATTTTCCGCGGTTCCCGGACCTCCCCTGATCCCCCCCCCCCCCCGGTGGGAACTCCCCAAGCAACCCCCGGAAAAAAACCAAAATAATTACACTTCGAAATAGACCGCAGCGAGCGAAGCTGGGCTCTCATATGGCTCATGTGGAATGGCCCGTGGGTCGTGGACTAATGCTTAGGCTATTTTAAGTGTCGGCGGTGACCTGCGGAGCCCTGACCAGGGGTCGAAAGTTAGTGTGTAAAAGGGGGAGGGGGTCTGGGCCTACGGACTACTGTGGAGCCCTACACATAAGAGCTGCTGGGCTGAGGTTTTGTATTCGAATAGGAACTCCTGTATGGTGAATCTAAAAGGCCTATTAGTTTCGCTCTAGGTCCTATCCATAGAGCTGGGGGTACCCTGATGGTGGTGGGCCAAACCGTGTCGCAACTCCAAATTGAGCATCTTCTATAGAGAGATCCGCTGCAGGTAGGGCTCTCATATATGGGTTGTTGGGTGGACCAACGAATGACTACAGCATAGGCTATGGTAGGTATCGCTCAGACCCCTGTGGCGCACTGGCCAGGGGTCCGAACCGGGGTCTGGTCCCAAAATGGCCAACATCGAAATTTCCGAGTGATCAAGTTTGGTATAAGATGGAAGCCAATGAGGCGAACAATTTTTGTCCTTGGGGACCTCTCTAAAATGCCCCTAGCGGCCTGTGGCGCCCTGGCCGGGGTCCGGATCGGTCAAAAGTTGTCAAAATTCGAAATCTCTAAAAGTGGTCAGGTTTGGTAATGAAAGCTCTTGGTGAGGCGAACAATTTTTGTTATTGGAAGACCTCTCTAAAATGTCCCTAGCGGCCAGTGGCGCCCTGGCCTGGGGTCCGGACCGGTCTAAAATGGTAAAAATTCAAAATTTCCAAAAGTTGTCAGGTTTTTGGCATCAAATGAAAGCTCTTGGTGAGGCCAGCAATTTTTGTCATTGGAAGACATGTCTAAAATATCCCTAGCGACCTGTGGCGCCCTGGCCAGGGGTACGGAACCAAAATGATCAAAAATGAAAGTTTTCAGAAGTTGTTAGATTTAGTATCATATGAAAGCCCATAGTAAAACTAACAATTTTTGTCAGTGCAGGACCTTTCTAAAGGTAACCTGGCGGCCTGTGGCATCTTTGCCAAGGGTCAAAATGGTCAAAAATCAAAATTTCTAAATGTGCTTAATTTTGGTATTAAATGAAAGCCCTAGTGAAGTGAGCAACTTCAGTCATAGAACTGCACCCAAGGTGGCTGTGGTGGGGCATGGGGCAAATTCGGGTCAAAAATAACATTTTTCAAAATTGGCTCTGACGCACCGTATCTTAAGTTCTGGAAAGGCTATGACCAGTGGCCCTGCAGCCTAAAATGTCGCATTGTGTATTTAAAAAGGCAATGAACTGTGGCTCCAATCTAAGATGACGCACCGTGTATTAAGTTTTGAAATGGTTAGGAACCGGCATTTTTCCGATTTAGGAAATACATTCAGTTTAACTAGAACGTTTTCATTCAGGCTGTTTACGGTAGCTAGCATTGCTTACATTAGGCATGACATGATTTTACTCTGCAGCGGGAAAATAAGCGGAACTAGGGGAAAATGCCCTCGAAGGGCAACCAACTTGGTAGATTAGGGAAAGACTTGGATGTTAAGTACACGGTTAATACATGGTTACAATTGAGATTTTGCTGAAGCGAAAAAATGCCGTTTCTCAGCGCCTAAGATAACGGTAACCAGCTTTGTGCGTCGACTAGGGAATCTACTCGGCGACTAAAATGAAAGAAACCAGCTTTGTCGCCGAGTAGAGAAGTCCCTTCTTCCGCCCTATTCGCGCGAACTTTTAAGGCTAGTTTGTGGTGATGATAGAGAGCTTAAGGTGCTGGTATCGTTTACCGTATTTTGAAGGCTAAGTTTACAGCAAATAATCCCAATGACCTAAAATTTCGCTTAAAGACTATATTACTGTTCCCAATCATGCTGATAAACCTTTTAATCGTGTATGAAAAACATTTTATTTTGACCAAAATTCCATATTTCACGAAAAATGGTTATGCTGAGTTCTTCAATTTTAAATGGTTTTCTAAATTTTTTATCCATTATTAATATAAGTAGACACAACCTAGACTAGAAACAGCAAAAAATAAATTATTCTAAAGTTTTTGGTTTTTAAGCTCGAACCAGACTACTTTCGGTGAGCGGACAGCGTGCAAATATATCTCCTGCTACGAAAAATCTAAATTTAACAGAAATTGCCATTTGTTTCTTTTAGTGTCACTTATTCATGCATATTTAATGACTGTGGATATCTGGCAGCTTCAAGTAGAATAATAGAAATATTCTGATATATTCTAGGCGTGAACAGTGCCGGGGGGAGTAAAATTACGAAAAGGGGAGTACAAATGAAATAACGTTATTCGTCCCAACCGCAATTTCCAAAGCTTCTGTAAACATATGGAAATAATTATCTCCGCCCCATCCGTTTTCTTCCACCCCAACCAGTTTATTTCACTATTTTGCGATAAAAATATTATCAATTCTTTTTCGTCACTGCTGCGCCTTTGTAATGGCAAGCCAGCACGTAGCTAAGTGGCAATTACGTTGATTGTTAAATAATGAAGGAAATTTATGTTTTAAACAAGGTTTTCTCATACTTCGGGTAATATTGTGTTTTCAAATTTGGCGTACGAATTGACCAAAACTTATTGCAGGGTCATTTTTCCTAGTTTTCCGTTTGAGTCTAGAACAGTTGAGATATCGCATGTTGAATTTTGAAAAATAGCATCAATGTGCGTATTTAGTAGTTTTCTTTCGACATGCTAAACAATAACTAAAATGCTGAAAAATGACCCTCGGCAAGATATTCCTGTCTTCGCTTGCAAAATTTCAGCTCTCTAACTTGATTTAATCGAAAGTAATCCTTGTTCAAAATTTCATTTTATTTTTTCCAATTTGTGAGTTACCGCCTAACAATGAAAGCTACATTTTTGAGAATATGCAAGTTTTTGGTCATTTAATGCTTTAAATACGTCAAATCTATAGGTTGCCATTACAAATTTTTCAGTCTGCACCAGTGCGGTAAACGATACCATCACCTTAAGGGAGGGGGGTCGCCGGGTACCAAATTTTATAGTCACCGATTTCGCTCATTTTCGGGTGTAATATACCCCCATATGTGTCCAAAAACAAGACACATTTTTAGAGTCCAGGGTCAATCCAGTTAAGAGATATTGTAGTTCAAATCCCTACAATTTAGTATTTACGCCACTATGCCTCGCTAAGGGGTTCGAAGACGTGTACACATAGGATGACAAAAGACTACGGTATGGTCAATACATCAAATTGAAGCCTCTATCTTGGGCTATTTATTGCTGTGCAAATGACAATGATACGCCAAGCAACGAGCGAGAAACGGCGTTTGAACCATTTGATCAAGCTCCTTCCGACTGTTATTTACTTCAAACTTTAATGCGGGTTAACTTGATACTGCTTTGTAGAGACTTGGTGCAAGAAGATAAAATGTTCAGGACATCGAGAGCTTCAATTTGATATAAAATTTGGCTGTATTTGAAAAATTTGAAAATTTGCCATTTTTTGACTCTAGGCCTCCGTCATCGGACTAAGGCGTGCATCCACAGTTAAACACTAGCAATTGCAGTTAAATTTAGCACACATCTTCCTTTCATATGTGCAAACTGGCACACCGAATTTGGTTGGAATAGCTCGGCTTTCACCCGACTTATGGACCATTATACCCAAAAAATTGAGAAAATGACGTATTTTGAGGCAAAACGCCAACGCGGTAACCAAAAGTATGAACTATCCACAAGTAGCAGCATGGATTTTGCGTATGGAAATTGAACCTCTATTTGTGTACTGTGTTAATATCTATACGCGAAATCTGTGCAGTAAACGGTTAGTTCAGGCCACGACAAAACATTTCTTTGGTGACGTTTTTGTAAGTCAAATTTGTGCAAAAACCGGCTTCACCCAACTTTGAAAATTTTTAGAAAATCGCTGAGCTAACACAAAAATAGCTCATATAGATATTAACACGCTACCTAGTCCAGATTAACATTTTGCCCAGCTATAGCTCGTTTTCTCTTGCACAGCGCTCAAACTTTTGGTTACCGCAAAATTTTCCTAACTTTTTCATTTTCCTATGTTTAACACATGCCGGGGCCACCTTTGGAGGACTATTGTGAATGATAGGGAAAGTTTTGCAACAAACGCAACTGTCTTGTTTTGGGGACCCATGGGGACTACAAGATATGTGAAAATGAGAAAAATCGGAGATGGTCGAAAATTCGCGACCCCCCCCCTTAAGATGGGTTGCATAGTGATCGTTTTCTCGGTGATTCTGTGTCTAAAATTCGCAAAACTTAACCGATTGAGCTCAAATTTGGTATGGGTGCATTTGAACACATTTCTGATCGATCTGTAACAAAAATTTAAAATTTTAAAAAATTAAAATTTTTAAGTTTTTTAAGGGTGGACCAAGGTGAACCAAAAAATTTTTTGTCACCGATTTTGCTAAAAAGTTGTATACAGGGGTTTTCAGGGTCGCTGAACACCAATCTGAAAACCGTTTTTCGTTTAAGCTTTTTGTTAGCTAGAAATAAGCTTAAAAGTTAAGCTTGCATCTTTGGCTTGTTCTGAGATAACGAAAGGCGTAATCGAAAAACGGTTGGTTTTCAGATTCGTGTTCAGCGACCCTGAAAACCCCTGTATACAACTTTTTAGCAAAATCGGTGACAAAAAATTTTTTGGTTCACCTTGGTCCCCCCTTAAAAAATTTAAAAATATAAATTTTTTAAAATTTTAAATTTTTGTTCCAGATCGATCAGAAATGTGTTCAAATGCACCCATACCAAATTTGAGCTCAATCGGTTAAGTTTTGCGAATTTTAGACACAGGTGTGCGTATACGGAAGAATCACCGTTTTCTCAAACACTGAAGTAACAGTTTTCACAAACACAGAATAATGTGTCTTCGATGTGTTATCGCAGCTCATTGAGCATATTCAGATTTGGATATTTCGCAGCTCATTGAGCATATTCAGATTTGGATATTGTTGCAGATGTGCTGCGATTCGAACTTGTCGAGAAATGATAAAATCATGCAGTAATGGAATGCTTTCGATTGCACGTACATATTTTAGCGCAATGACTGTCGGCTGCTAATTGTGCGTAATTTATATTGTTGCTCCTGCTGTTATTGGTTATTTCTGTAACATTTCACAGATAGGATAGGTAAAAAGTGAACAGCTTATGGCCACCCCTACCTAGTCGCCATGCAATTTACACGTCAAATGTGATATTGACAGTAATGCGTACGTTTGCGGATCAGAATATGCACATCATAACTTATTTTCTCCCGAAAGACGAAAAGTTCGCGCGAATAGGGCGGAAGGAGGGAATTCCCTGTTCGGCGACAAAGATGGTTTCTTTTATTTTAGTCGCGGAGTAGGTTTCCCTATTGGGCGCACGAAGCTGGTTTCTGCCGTTTTAGGCGCTGAGAAACGGCATTTTTCCGCTTGTAAACGGCATCCTCAATATTGTAACCATGCACCGTGTACTTAACATTCAAGCCTTTCCCTATTCTACCAAGTTGGTTGCTCGTCGAGATCATTTTCACCCTAGTAAAATATAAACCTTAACCAATTAATTGTGAAACTGTGCTGTTTAATTAGCTACTAATTTTCTATTGTTTCAGGTATTTTGGAGCAGCCAAAGATTTGCCTGGTGTACGAGAAATAATCGATCAACCAGGTTAATTTATTTCTGTGGTTCGTTTCGCAGTGTGGAAATATTCTTTAATTGTCTTGAAACACTTGTTGTTTTCTTTGGTTGTTGGTCGGAGTATCTACAGCTATTCTGTCAGTCACAGTATAATAACAGTTTTTGATTGCGATGGGCGGAAGCAGGTAATTCAGTATTGTTGTCCTGTCGATGTCTTCTTCAAGGCTTGGACACTACAGTTTACTTTTGCTGATACCAGATTTCCTTCTTCGTGTTCCTGGACCAACGTGAATGAATTCAATGTGGTTTAAACGGACCAGATCCGCTCCACATATCTCAGAAAGAAATCCCTGTGGGCCCCTGAGACAAAATACCCAACCTCGGCCTGGTCCCCAGTTTCCGCCTGCGAGCAGAGCGATGCCGGGGGCAGTGGAGGAGCAGGTGGGCAACGTCTACTTCTCCCGACACGCAGGCGAATCTGCAGTGTCGTTGTTTGGCCAGTATGCTGGGGCCTGTTTTATATATGTTACGTACAAAACCCGAAATCGTACAAAACTAGTATTGTATGGGTCATTTTGTACAAAACTAGTTTCGTATGGCCTCCCTCGTACAATTCTAGTTTTGTATGGCCTCACTCGTACAAATCTAGTTTTGTATGGCTGTGATCGTACAATTCTATTTTTGGACGTACAAAACTGTTTCAATAAGATTTGGCAACCATTTATTCATTACTATTCAAGTGTAAGCATTGAAGCTTTAAGAATTAATTCCTAGAATTATTCTCTAGTAAAATCTTGCAAAAACTGATTGCGGGACGCACTGTCGGTTTATTACATTTTCTAGAAGACATATTTTCTAAATTTAGTCTGCATTTGAATTCCACTATTAATATTTCAAAATACCAAATTCTAACTAAAGCTAAACTCGTCAGAAATTTTCTTCATGCAAGATCTCACTCAATTTTGATTTTGCCCATAAACTAGGATTAGGAGAAAACTTAGAAATCAAAACCTGCATGAATATTTTTGTTAGTCGTTTTTATATAATTTTGCAAACGTTGATAAAAGTAAGTTTATTATTTTATTGTCCCCCAATCGAAAACTTAAAATTTTAACTGAAACTCACTCAGAAATTTGTTCAAATGCAATCATTCCAACTTTTTTCTAAGTCTTTAAGGTTTAGGTACAGCGAAGCACGGAATTAATTATTTAATTATTAGGAATTAATTTTTAAAGCTTCAATGCTTGCAATTATGTACAAACTTGAATAGTAATGAATAAATGGTTGCCAAATCTTATTGAAACAGTTTTGTACGTCCAACATAGAATTGTACGGTCACAGCCATACAAAACTAGAATTGTACGAGTGAGGCCATACAAAACTAGAATTGTACGAGGGAGGCCATACGAAACTAGTTTTGTACAAAATGACCCGTACAATACTAGTTTTGTATGATTTCGGGTTTTGTACGTAACATATGTATGATTTTACGTAACAGTACAGAATACCTGAATACATATACATTACATTTGTAATATTGTAACTATAATAAGAAGTACATAATGATAAGAGTATGACACTAAGCCTAGTCTCTGTAATCAGAGCAAAAACTATGCTCTGTTCGCTAACGGCTGACCCTCCCCCCACAAATTGGACCCATCACTTCAAACAAATTTGGCCGCTACGCTTGGATGCTGAAGCTCGAAAACAACTACTCAGTTGGTTAAATGTACGTCTATTGCGAGTTTTAGAACACAAACATAGCGTGGAAATTTCTTTGAAGTGGCTTAGTCCAATTTGTGGGGGGGGGTCAGTCGTTAGCGGACAGAGCATAGTGTTTGCTCTGATAACCGAGGCTAATCTTAGTGTCACAGCCTTGTTATCTTCTTCTTCTTCCTATTCCTGGACCATCGTGGAGGATATCCAATGTGGTTAGAGCAGCTCAGAGCCGCCCCACATCCCGGAGGAAGGCCAGAACCCGAGGGGGGCCCTTCGATAAAATGTCCAGCCTAGGCCTGCTCCCCAGGTGACGGCGCCGGGCGGCGCTATGGGCGGGGCAATGGAGGAGGAGGTGGGCAAGGTCCTCCTCTTGGGTCCCGCAGGAAGGACAAACCGGGGATTGGACAATTCCTATTCGGAATTGTTGTTTTGCAAGGATAGAGCAGTGACCCTTGCAACGCAGCTGCGACAGAATCACGCGCTCCTTTCGGGTGAGACCGGCTTCTTGGGATTTTGGCACGGGCAGATGTTCCTGGTAGATACCTTCGCTGTCGTACCGACCCCACAACTGATGACACTTCTCCTTGATGTAGCGTTTTATGGCGGCTTTGGCAGTCAGCATATTGGCGTCAGACCGTCTCTGGTTTAGGGAGAGAGCATTTTTAGCTGCAATGTCAGCAGCTTCATTTCCCCAGACACCGACGTGACTGGGGACCCATTGGATTGTGATATGGGTGCCGGCCGTCGCAACGGTCATCAGATTAGCCCAGATATCCCTTTCCAAGGTGGACATCGGTTGTAGGGGTCCAGATTTGAGCTTCTGGATTAGCGACCTGGAATCTGTACAGACCCTGAGTTCTGCCGAAGGGCTGTTGCTGTCCTGTCGATTCACAATCCAGTCCAGGCCGACTAGGAGGGCAGTTTCCTCTGCACGGAGGCTAGAGCAGAGATCGCCAGCAGGTGACTTCAGCTCGGCAACCTTTGTCCCTTGTCGGTCAGTAACGACAACGCCGGCACCACCCTTTTTGTTGGCGTCTTGGACTGCACCGTCCGTCCAAAGGGTAAAGTCTGGCAACGGGAGAGAAGACAGAGTTGACATAGTGGCAGCCTTCAACTCGGCCTCCGTCAGGTCTCGCTTCCGGCCACCGGCCGGCGTACAGTCCAGGCAGTCATTGCAGGAGAGGTTGGCTGGAATCATACATGGGAAGATGGGGGGCAGGGACAGGGGTTCCCTGTTCAGTTGAGACAGACCAGCTGCCTCAGAAATGTTCTTTCCCCATTCTCTCCAGGACTGCTGGGACTGGAGCCGCTGTTGGACCATCCGGCTGCTGGCAAGGAGTCTAGGGTTATCAGTCGGTAGGCGAAGGCTCTTTTCATAACCAATGCCAACAAACTCCTCCGCACGCAGAGAAAACGGAGGGAGATTAGCTTCCAGGCGTGCATAGTCGGCAGGAGTTCCTGCCAGGCAGCCTGTGATTTTCCTTACCGCCTGGTTCTGAATGGTTTCCAATTTATTGGCAGATGTCGATGATATAGAAGGATACCAGGCAGCAGCAGCGTACTCCATGAGCGACCGGATATACGAGATGAAGATGAGCCTGAGTTCTTTCCCTATGTGGGCCCCAGCTTCGGCCTGCCAGAGCACTGAGTAGGGAAACCCGTTTCAGGGCTTTCTCCTT